>DWQK01000997.1:0-17348 GCA_018231225.1 Noctuana stator
AATTGTGACGTAACACTTGATAGCCTATAACCTTCCTCATTAATGTAGCTATCAGACACAAAAAGAATTTTTCAAATTTTTTAAATCTGTTTCAAATAGTTCAAACAAACAAACTCTTCAGCTTTATATAATATTAGTATAGGTGTGAGTTATAAAGAATAACTAATATTACTACTACTTTTTACATTGTTTATAACATGTACATTACTTTAAATTTGGCTGTACCTTTACATACCTCAATAAAAATCATTTGATGTTAAAGTTAAGATTAGATAAATAACTTTAAGAGAAGCTCATATTTGATTGAAATTAAATATATGAAGTTTCAATATATTTTTCCTAGACAGAAGTTCCACTCAATATTGTTAATGTAAAATTTGGGCTTGATTACTACAATCCAATATGTACTTATTATGCCCTAGTGCATTCCAAAAACAAGCTGTATTAAGGTAGCTATTAGTCATGAAAGCTGTGTGAAACATGTAGGTATATAGAACTTCTAAAAATGTTAGACAATACAGTCAAGACAAATTAAGTTTCATACAATTAAAGGCAAATATGAAAGCTAAATAATCACTAAATTAACAACCTTGGTGCCTTAATGATTATAAGCATGCATTAATCACAATTTAATAAGCCTTTTTCATTTAATTGTTATTATTATTACCCTGCCTGAGTCTCACATCCTTTGATTGTAATTAAATAATTATCATTTATTTATGAATATTTTGTTTATGATGTTCCTACTTAGCTTACTTTTACATTTCTAAAAGAATTAAGTAGTATATTTTAATGTAAAAAATTACCTAATTGATTTATCTTTTATATGAATTAATATAAGCATAATAATGTATGTCAATTATTAAATATTGTCATGGCAAAATGTTTAATAGTGGAACTTGCTTTAATCCTAAGATTAAAGTGTGAAAATACACATTACTTGCTAAGATAATAAGAAAAATAGGAGGTCATTATAGGTCATAAGGCTGTAGTGTCACATAAAGCATGGAAAGTTACTCAATTTTTTTATACTTCCCTACTGTTATAACAAAATAAAGTCACTTCAAAATTGACTATACACATCTTTTAAAACCCAAAAGTGCTTTTCTTTAATAAATGCAACACTTATCACAAATTGTGTAATGCCTGAAAAACATAAATCAATAACTATTATAATCAATATATTTTATTTATCATTTTTGCCAAACTGCAATTTTGTATTTCTTAATAATAAAATAACTTATAATAAAAATACATTAGAAAATAGCGACTTGAAGACAAGATTATATGGTTCTGAAATCGAACTAAAATTTAACTTGATCACATGTTTTAACGGGTCACATGACTTCAGTGCAGTGAGAGTACGTAATTTTTGTTAAAATCTATTTTTCAGAGTTACCTAGATCTATTACACACTCAATGTTACATAACTGAGGGCATGACCATTCAAAACCTTACCTTTGTTAACATTATCACTGCCTCCTTTGTCGTTTACGTTACTGCTAGCTGGGCATTTTTTCACTTTTTGAGGAGCATGTTTCGAAGAATTATCATCATTCACTTCACTACCGAGAGCCATAACAACACGAGGAATTAATCCAGCACGAACTGACCGCGACGAGCACGATCCGACACTCAGCTGAAAGAGAACATGCGGCACACATAAAGATCAATTTTGCTTAACTTTATGGAGAATTAGACGTATTATACGACAAAAACCGAAAATTATAAAACTGCTTTTGGCACTTTACGGCAGACGTACCTATAAAATCTTGTAGGGTTACACAGCAAACTGCTACAGATTCATATTATTATACATTCCAATAAGAATAGTTACAATAAAAATTATTTGTTTCACAAACACGATGTTGTGCATAATTTTTCATAAATCATTCAAATAAGAAAATATAATAAAATATATTAAAATATTACAATACATATATATGTAGATAGGTATAATGTAAAACTATTCTGGTTTTGGGTTTGGTATACTACTATAATCTATAGATCATGTAGGTGTAGGTATAGACTATAGATGTAAACTAGACTGCACGTTCGTACACACCGCCATCTAGCGATAATAATCATTAATAATGTGCACAATGCACAGATAGATTAAATACATACATTACAGACACAGTGTTTGCTACATTATGGATCGGATTATCTTTTCTTTATCCCATGGTTACGTTATTATATTACTGTACGTGTAAGAAGAGACCTGGTAAATGGGTAGGTAGGTAGGTACCTACCCACCTAGCATTTTAAATGTCACTAACACATTTTAAATGTCATTAATGTCTAACATCATAGTTTTTTACCACTTTTGTATCAACTAGAAGTAAAAAAAACAGCACTACTACCTTTGACGTTTGGTTTCATATTAATGACATTAAAATATTAAAATTATTGTACTATACTAGTACCTGGTACGTACCTAGTAGTATAGTAAGTATAGGTAAGTCTGTTTCTTATCTTCTTAAGTTTTTAGTTCTTACACATAGTATAGGTAGCATTATATAAAATACTCTTGTCTTGTCTTGGCTCTATGGTATGGTAGAACTCAAGAATCAAGTGAAGAACAAACAGTATCTCTTCTTAGTAGTTCTTAGTCTGTCTGTTCTATGTAGTCTGTGGCCTGTCTGTGTCTGTGGTCAAGAACTCAACTCAACTCATAGCTACGTAGTACATACATTCTATTCTATTTAGTCTGTGCTCATGGTCATAGCATAGCAATAGAACTGTGTTAAATAAAATATATAATATGGAAAAATAACAATACATTTATGTACCATATTTTAATGTATTTGTTTTGTGTGTGATATTATTACTTTTTTACCAGTGTTTTATATAATCTGCAATTCTGGCGTCGGAAAATTATACCAAGGTTTTTTAATTAAGTTCGCAACTTTTTACCACTCCTTTAAGTTGACACGGGTTCAATCAATCAGGTTATAGTGTTCCAGTAATAATGTAGGTGATTTTGTATTACAGAAGATGTTAGATGGGTGGTACTGTCGTTCAATAGCGAATATGCAGGCCAGCGAGGCAGCTAATGCCAGCAATGCCTCTAGTGGTGAGCATTCTCGTAACCACGACCAAAGGAAAGACTACTCCAGTGATAGCAGTAGTAGCGAGGCGGAACCCGAACCTAATTACAAGCTTCAATATCAAACACTGAAGAAAAAGCTGAAATTCCTTATATATGTAAGAAAGTAGTACTTTCTTTATAATTATTAATCAAAATATTCTTTATTGGCTTAATAAACACATATAACATAAGAAATGAGTACAATAAAAACAAGTATGCACAAGGGCGCATTTGTTCCTCCTTATTATGTTAAGCATCGTGCATTATAAGGTTCTATATGATCATTGGCCTTGGGGACAAGGTTTAACAAAAGTGGTTACCTACAATAGATCAAATTGATCATAGTGGCTGTTGAGTCAGAACACTCCAAACCCAATCCCAACTATCTAATAATAGAACTGAAACAAATTGTATGTAGGTATTTGTTACTTAATAATTGGGTGCACTGTCTAATACAGAGTAATGAAATATTATGTACAGAAAATGCATTTTATTAAAGGAATAGTTTAGTTTGGAATGTCGTAAGGTATCAATGTAAGGTTTAATTTTCCACACCCTAAAAAGGCCTGTATGAAATTATAGTATCCATACATAAAAAGCTAAATGCTTGTTGTTTCTATTTTCTCAGTAAAGTAAATTTTTTTTCAGGAGAATGAATGTTTTCAAGATGCTCTACGAAATGGTCAGAAACGATTGCTAAAGGTATCTCGTGATCGTACATTTCTTCTAGATAGATTGCTGCAATATGAGAAACCAGAGAGTACATCATCTGAAAGTGAGGATACAGAGTCTTCAGATGATGGTATCTATAATAATCCAGATATTTCCAAAAGGTAATAAAGAAGTTTGAAAAAATCATTTAAATTTTTTAAGTGTAAGTCAACTGCTCTTTTCCTTTGGTGTTGATCAACCTGGGGGACTATAGCACTGGCTGGTCCATTATTAATGTGGTTGAGGTTCTAACTACCAAAATTAATTACTATGCTGGACAATCTAAAAGAGATTTCCCTTAACATTTATTTATTGTCTGTAAATCAATTTTACTTATTCAAAATTTTTAATGTAACTATAAATTGGGTTCCTTTTTGTTTTCAGGAAAAAGATTGACACTACTGCAGGACCTCAAGTTATTACTAACCCAGGTTCAGTCAATAAAAATGTAAATAATGCTATAAAAAGGAAAAGGGCAGTTGTTCCCAAGAAAACATCAAACACCGCTCATCCTGTAAGAGACTGTTTTATTTTTTCAACTAACTCTGTGAGGTAACAGAATCATATTTCTGCAGTCTTTCTATAATTCATGTTCCAGTAATTTATTTGCTTAATGTATGGCACCAGTTGTATAGCTATCATACTGCATACTTTTTTTTAGTTTAAATGCTAAAAATAATTTATGGATTTGCACAATTATGTTCAATTCTGTTTTACCTAAAACTTAAAGCATACATATCTTTTCATTTTACTCTTTTTCACAAATTTATTGCTTTCTGCTGAAAGAATAAAAACTTGTAATTTTTTCATTCTCATTTCGTGCTTACTATTGCTATTGTACAAAAACTTTGTATACTTAAATAATTTTTTTTTGCATAATAATCTATTTGTTTGACAGGTTAAACTATTTTGAATTCAACAAGCATTTTTATAGATTTCAATCATTGTGTGACATAGCAATGCTAAGTTAATTCTGTACCACATTTTAGCTCCAAGGAACTGCCGCAATCCTTGCAAAGTCATCCCCAGCACTCGGATTCGGAGTATCAGCCAGCGACGGACACATGACGCCCGAAGAGGTGGAACGGCACTTACAGTCCCGTCAGTCTTATTTGGAATTACTACCTGAACGAGCACCTCCAACTGTGCCAACGGAAATGTTCAGCAATGACCCATCTCTTGATAGGTATGGAACTGCTACAGTAACTGTTTCAGTTTAAATGGCTATTAATTTCTTGACATCTTATACTACCTATCTTATTGACAAATAACTTATGCCGCGTGGATTACAGAATGGCGTTTAGAGAGGTGTTTAAAATTAAAATAAGTGACTGATAAACATTTAAGTTATAACATAAATAAAGTGTTTAGTCAGGGTAGTTTTTCTGAGTTTCATCATCATTGTTTAAAGTTGCACTTTGGTGTGTACTTGGAGACCAGAGGTCTAATGAGGAGAGTTTGTCGCTCATCAATTAATGTGACAATATTGGCTAATTAATAGTTTTTAATCAATTATCTAACCCGTTGTCCTAGGTGAGCGATGTGACGCGACATGTAGCGACGCGATACTATGCGACATAATACTTCACGTGCGTGTGTCATATGCTGTAGTCATACGTGAGGGACAAACGCGGCCAACTCAGTTCATTATTGTTTTAATCCTAGGCAAGTATGCATTATTTATTACTTGAAAATTCATATTTTAAATATTCAGCCCTACAATTACTTATAAATAATCAGTAACAAATAAATCCTTACACTATGTGCGTTTACATTAGCGTGTCATATTCCAGCGTTTGTAGTTTACCTAAGACAACGGGTAATAGAGTCAATTGCCTATTCTATCTTTTTATATTGGCAATTTTGTGTTAAAGTAATCTTAAATTTTTGAGCTATCTTTGTTGCTTAAGAATCAAATCAGAACTTGCAAAGAAAATTTAGCAAAAATTAAACCACCTGTAAATTTCAATAAGGCTTTAGGTCACATGATAGGGGACCGACGTAGGGTCTGTAGAGATTATTTCCGTAAAGTAGTTCTATCTTCATTTTGTAACGGATAGGAAACCCTTCAAAAGCGTAACTTTTCCAACTTTTATGTATAAGACTATAATTACTTTACTCCTCAAAGTAGACCTATGACCTCACCTTTAACTCCATAGGAACGTACATAATATAATAGATACAGGAACAGTCCTATAATGTGGACGTTAGTAGCATGAAAGGACCGTTATCATTTTCATATTATGAAGTGGGATGCATAAGCCCATTTGCCTCTCTATTTCGTGCATAGCCCAGTTAGCTGAATTTCAGCCTATCATTTCCGCGACTCTGGGTTTGATTCCTGCACGCATCTATCTCTAATTTTCGATATTATTTGCATTGTATAAATTAATCTAAACTTCTCATATTCCTAAAGCTTGTTTAATACGAAAAAATAATGCAGGCATAGGTATTTATATGTTACTGCATTATTTACTTACTGCAAAATGTGAACTCTTGGCTAGAAACTAAAACCGTGATAAAGCTCGAAGGTCATAAGGTCAAGGTCGTTAATGCCATCTTAGTATTAAAATATTGCTTGCGTATGAAGGCATGGTGGACTATGATCTCGGCCGCGTACCAGGCGGCGCTCTCCCCGGCAGTAATGAGGTTAATAGGTATTTATCAATCATTGCCTATACGTGTTATGACCGCTGCGCGCCTTGGATAACTTTATAACCTCCATATATACCATAAAATTATTAAAATTCTTTATTAAAATCAAGTAGGTACGTAGCTAGTACATTATTTAGTTCCAATTATAATTCGTGGAACTTGCAAATAAACCTTGAATTTTTAGGCAGACACTACAGTAGAAGGCAGTTAGGTACACAAAATTTGTATATATCATATTCTTTAATAATAAAATTTGTTTATTTGCTTTGTTACAGTGAATCAAACGACGTGTTGGAAAATTCGCCAAATGTTGAAGAATGGTTTGACTGAAATGATAAATTCTTACAAGTTGTTAGTTAAAGAACAATAAACTAGGATAAGTTAATTAAGATAAAAATAAAATTTTCATACAATGGTTGGTTTCCTTTATTCGTAAATGATTTGACCACCTCTCTGTTTACTACCAGACATAAAAGGATAGCAAAAGACTAAGGGAAATCTTAACTGTAATGATTCTTGCTATTGAGCGTTTCTCAACTAACTTACATTTAATAACGTACGTAACGTAAGTACGTACACTTTTATTTGAAGTAAAATAACCATCGAAAATGAAATTATGTGAAGGATGAGGTAAATAAATCAAGAATTAAATTCAATAAATATGTATTGGTTAAATATTTATTTTAGACAATTACACTTTACGTACAACACGATTTGAAAGCGTAAGGATAAACTGCTAGTTTAATTATTACTGAAACACGCCTGAATTTTTCATGCGATATTGTACATAATCATTACTCGGTAAATGAGGGATTCACGCACGTAACAAGCACTTACACTGGCTTCGTAAACATTTCATAATATACATATATTATTTTAACATATTCTCGTAAATACATAAATATTTGAAGAGTAGGTACTTAAATGTATTATTGTTTCTATTCTCTTAACGAACCTACCATGCAAAGAAAGCTTTAGCATGCTACTTATATAATATAGGTATTTATAACAACATTTAATGTTCAATATCATAACACTAAATTGCCTAAACAACATCTAAACAGGTTTCAGGGTACCCACTACGTATTATAAATAAACCATCTAATCGTGAGATTCCTATATAAACACGAGAACACACCTCAATAGAATTCACCACACCATAAGATGAATATTGAGTACATCCGTAAGGTACAAGCTGTATATTAAAATTATTGCATCTAAGTAGGCTAGGTCATCGACTTAGGTACGTTTCAAGTAACATCGTACAAGATTAATATCGAAATGTTATATACTATGTACACGAAAGAGGATATAAAACTATTTTTGAGACTGGCGCGTAGCGTTTTAGTAGATATATGACTTATGAGTTTCTAGGGCCTAAGAAACAACAGTATTCGCATAGATACTATTAAGAGAATAATGTTCAACATGAATACAAGTAACTTACAAATATCAAGATTACAATAACAGGATTTAGTAGCTATGTAGATGTTCTCAAAAGCATTTTAACAATTATTTTAAAATGGACACATATATCAAATTGGAATTTTTGTGTATCTTTGTTAAGGCTCTAGAAGTATAAATATGTCTTTAAAATATAACAGGAATATTGCGAATAAACACTGAAGAACATGATAATAAAAAATATACATTTAACAAATAGAAATTAAATTAAAAAAAGCATTGAATAAAATTGCTTGCTAACTGTGATGTTCATTGCCCCATAATTAGATGTTCTGGTACAACGTTAAATTTAATGCAGGAATTTTTTCTGATCTATATTAAAATAATAGCTGTTTAAATTTTACACAAGAAAACCTTGAGTATTCTTTATCATGAAATTATATTGCTAACAGATATTTTGAGTCTTTCAAAGTCCAGATACTTGTTCGAGATAAAACAGCCAAATAAAATACTTTGGTATAGTGGGTTACATTATAACACAATTTTAAATATTACAGCTGATATATATAGTGCAATTCTCATGCTAAAAAATTAAAGTTAATTCCAATATCAAAAATAAAATGAAATTAAACATAATAACTTATACCAAACTTATATACAAATAAAGCAGCATTTTTGGTATATTTATACCATATTTAATATACATTTTTAATGACAATGGATTTAAAATATACTGTAAAAATGCCTAAAGACACCTAAAATTTATACAAACAGACAAAAACTGTCTAATAATATATTAATTATTCATCAAATACTATTTTATGTATATTACTCTATTAGGTATTAATTTATTAACAAAATGTTATAAGTGAAAATGAAGCTTTGAAAAGTCATTTTCAAAAATATATTTAATGCAAATAAAGACAAACTTATTTTAACTTGTCTTTTAAGCCTTGAAGTATTTCATTGAAAATTTAATAAATGTTTATAAAATTTCTAAGATTTTAAACACACTCAAAAATAACACTATAAATTTTACCTTTCATACTCATTACTATAAATTTATCAAGTTCTTTTATATTGGATCAGTGCAAAGACCACAAGAGATTATTTTATGAATGAGTGATCTTTTTTTAACATTTAGCATGGCAATTTTGATAATAGCGTTATTGGAATTCATTTAAAACTGATCAGCCAGCAGATTGCATATTTCTTGTGAGACTGATTCCTTGCTAGATCGTACAGTCAGTCTAAACATTTGAGCTTGTTTGTTTGGTTCCAACCTCATTAAACATCCAACTTGCTGCATCCTAGTGTGCACTATACCAGCACACACAAAATTATCAGGATTGGGATCAATACCATCTAGAAGCTGCATACCAAACCCTAACAATTTTGTTCTTGTTGCTGTTATATCAATAGGTCCTTGGGCCTTAAATATTTTTTGAGCCCGTTGCTGTTCCCCACCTAAGTTTTTCCACCTTGCAAAGAATGATTCACCATTCATTTCTGTTGGTTCAAAGAATTTATTCAATGTCAGAGGAAGTTTCATGGTGATTTTTTGTGGAACATTGTTGTACACGAATGATACAGACATAGTAGGGGCATCAGAAAAATCTTCAATACATTCAGCAGTTAACATTTGTTGAATTTGAGCACCAGCTTCTAAGACTGGTTCCATTGGTTTCATCTGAACATTGAGTTTATGTAGATCAGTCCATTGCAGATCTGGCCGAACATTTTGGATAGGAAACTGAGTTTTATTTCCATAAAACAAACCAATTCTCCCAAGATTTTGTCTGTACTCACTTTTAACACCAATTTGTATTAAATCATTTTCAAAAAGAACCCCATTGTTTTTGAACAAGAACTTTTTAATGTTGTTCTGTTGTACTGTAGTTGGACTAATCTTAGGAGTTGTGTACAAATCTCCAAGAACATCAAGCAAACCATTTCCAGTTGTGGCAGTATTGCCAGGAGGTGTAGATAAACCAAGAAGGTCTGCACTGGAACTGTTTGTGTTAATAGTGGAATTAACAACAGGAGCAGGATTAGATGTGGGTTGAGGGCTTTTAGATTCTCTGACATCATCAGGAATCCTACCTGGTTTCTTTTTCTTCAGCACAGCCAAAATGGATGATTCTCTTTCTGGGAACGCTGGCATTTCTTCTAAAACTGTAGCCAGAACATCTGAACTAGCAACTATGCTCAACTGAAGATATTCTGAAGCTCTCTGTTGTAATTCCACGTCAGCTGAACGCAAGTTAGAATCTGCACGGAATACTTCCTGTACTCTATTTTTTATTTCTGGGAATAAATTAACAAGTTTTATATATGTGGAAAGAAGCAATGCCCTGGTTGCTGCAGAACACAAATGATATTTAGAATGAAGTAATTCAAACTGAACCTGAGGTGAGGAGCGTGTGTCACCTGCTATCAAATTTCCAAATTCACCAAGTATGTATCCACCCACTTTTACCATGTTTTCATGACATGTAGGAGCTTGCAAAGCTTCAAATACTGTTTTTGCTGCATAGCCTTGCACCTCTTCGCGATTGATGACTATCTGAATGACTCTATACCATACCTCTTCAGAAACATAGTCACCTGCAATTCTTATAAGATTGAGGATAACATCTACATACCAAGTGAAATCAGTAGCATATTTTTCTGCCAATATGGCCACTTTGAGTACCATTTCTTCTCTGATGGAATAATCTGCAGTTTCTAAATAAGCTAACATCTCTTGTACAATTTCTTCTGCATTTGTTTTATCACACATAGCATACAGCAAATCAACAGCCTGTTGTCTAACAGATACATCTTTTTCCATTTTCATTGAAAGAATGACAACTTCCTGATGCTTCTTAACAGCATCATGCGAATATTCAGATGTTGCAAGGTGGCACATAGATTCTAGTGCTAAGTACCGCAAATTTGTTTCCCGATTGCTCAAGAATTGGCCAAGTTGGTTGCATGCTCTCACAAGCAAGTTAGGCTCACTATCATTGTGAATAATGAGACTGATTGCTTCAAACAGTACAGCATTCTTTGCATTGGAATGTTGAACTTTCTTAGATTTTGGAGGCTCCTGAGCCTTGTTGAATATAGTTTCTAAGCATTCAGATAAGCGGCCTCTTACACCTGGCTCTTCAGATGGTGGGGTGTAATTTTGAAGTAATCGCAACAGCTTGACAGAGAGCCAAGGAGCAGGCACAAAGTAATAGGTGTAGTCTTGCAGATCTGTGTAGCTGGCTGTGACAATCCTGCTGAGCCTTGCAACAGCCAGTGTTACACACCCCTTGTACTCATCTGGGTTTTTCTTCACAAGTGCATCAATTAGCGATGTTGCTGCTGTGACCACACCCATATGTGGGTCATTTAATAGATGAATGATCCTGGAAGTCCATTCTCCGCCAGGAATTATTTCGGGACATTTTCGGAACAATCGTAGAAGACACAGCGCTGCAGATTGTTTCACAACATCCATGGTATCACCAGAAACTAGAAGCTTCGGAATTTCTGTGCCAAAAGCTTCGGCCATATCCTTACTGCCAATATTAGCAATGCATTGCAATGCTAAGTTAACATGGATGGGGTTGCGAGACTGGAGGTCGTTCTTAATGCTTTGAATGATAAGCTTAATGAGATCACTGTTGGTGTTGACCAAGACAGATATGAACAGATAACCTATCTGTTTCTCGGAGTATTTGTTGGAGGAAAGTAAATTGACAGCCTCCATATGACCAAAGTCAATATCGTGGCCGAGGAGGAATATAAACAGAAGTTTACAGACATACTTTTTTTTCTGGTATCCGTCGAGAGTTTTGTCTCCTTTGAACTTGCTTCGTATGTTGGCTAGCTCTTTATTGATTCTTTTTATTTCCGCTTCTTTACTTTTGCAGTTTCTTATGTCTGATATGAAAACTGCGAGCCCTCGCATTCCATCTCCCCTAACGGCAGGCATATTGCCAAGAGACTTATCGAACACCAGTTTTATGCCTTTTCTGTAACTTCCGATTGAAAAATTACGACACCGCACTTAAATTACCCACTGGCGCAAGGTTCGTGGATGGCCCTAAGCTGTGACTAATAAATTAGCTCCCTTCATTACAATTCTTCAGTCGAAATAAAATAAGCCACTAAGCCGAATCGAGCTTTCTTCTACAACGCCTTCCCATATTATCTATGAAATTGAAACGTCAGACAGAACAGTATAATGTGGATAGGCTACTTGTTTATGGATCAATATCTTCCATAGGGATGTGATGATATATCGGAAAACTGATAGACATATCGGTACCTTAAAACATCGTTATCCTAGATCCACCGATATCGATATCTAAAATCTTCCATTGATATTTAATATCGATAAAAGACGCAGATCTTCTTACCGATATGTAAAAAAACTATGATTGAGCATTACTCATCCATTTGTTTTATTCGTACTTAAGCCATTTCTGTCAATAAACATCGAAATAAAAATATTATATTAAGTTCTTTAGTACATTATTTGAACCCGCAATACGTCTTCTTCATGTTTCCATGAAGATTTCGGAAACTTGGTAAATCATTACTTTATTGTGTATATCCCCGTGTGTACATCCATAATTTTTTTTAAATTTAGCAACACTACCAATAACAACTATCGTAGTACATTCTAAGTAGTCTGTGCAACTGTCGTCCGTCCGTTGTCAGTCTGTCACTTTTAATTAAAAAAAAAACTTAGGTCACAAGGTTTGTCGTCGTACCTACCTACTTAACGTAACCTCGCTCACTCGGCTCAATAAAATATTTGTTTGTTCTGTGGTCGCAACACACGTTTGTTGTTTTTTGTGGAGAGCTGCCTTCGTTTGATATACCATTGGAATAGCAATGCACTGAATTTATAGTGGAATTTAGAACTTATTATTGTTTAACATTCTTCGGAGTTATGACTCCACTACAGTTTGTTCCGCTGTGAAGGGAGCCTGGAGTCAAAGTACAAAATTAGTAATTGGTGAATGATGCAGTCCATATTCTGGACGGGGAGAGTGCTATCACGTGCTATAAGAAATGGACTTTCAAGTTTATCTAGTGCTGCTGAATTGAATGTTTCCAATAAAAAGCACCCATATTTAGTGTCAGTGGTTTGTGGTTTCCCTAAGGACATTGCCAATGGACGAACCTATAAAGGACAATTCGGAGACGACGCATGGTTTTCCACCAATTTTAATAATGCAGATGTTATTGGTGAGTTATAAATTATCTTCAAGAAATCTTTTTATGACATTAAGTACTAAATATGTAACAATAAGTTTTGTTTAAAAGTAGATTCTTGTTAATTAAGGTACTTTAGTACTTATTTTGTCATTTTCAGCATGATTAATGATTACTATGTATTGAATTGACATACCAACAGTACCAGTGCTGGTTACCACTCTAGTTGCTTGCCCTCAGAAATGTTAAATTGCAGCTATTATGACAAAGTTAAAAATTCAAGTGTATATTTTATTTATATAATTATGTTACTGTAAAAGCTTAAACTACTTAAATGTCAAACCTAAGAAATGGTAAAGATAAAAATTGTCCTGTGATTATTGTTCATTTCAAACATTTACATCCTGCACATATAGTTTACCTATTAATAATTAATTAATTTTGCAACTCAATCGTCTTACTATGACATCAGTGCTTGCTCTAGACTGACGCAAAACTAGATCAATGAGTCTAGACATTGTTTACAAAATGTTGACACTAAGTGTGCACAATTCATACAAAAATTAAAATTATCATAAATTGGGCATACTTACTAACTGCACTTTTATTCTGATAAATATTATCAGTGACAAGAATTGATTATTGTCTGGTGTGAATCTGGTTTTGATTATAGTCCACTTGACATGATTATATTGAGAATAACATATTGAATTAATATTTACTTTTTAAGCAAGATTTTGATGAAATATATATTATTTTATACCCAGAAATGTGTAACTTCAAAGTTCTGCTTCGGTAGATGTTTGATGTACATACCAAGAATTATGTATGTTTGGAGAATGTGTTTAGTAGGTACATTGGCTACAAGTAATATGATTATGTTCAATTCTTTTCAGAAATTTCGTACTAAGTGTCTCACAGACTCAAGGACATTTTTTTATGTTACATTATGAGTATTTCTATTCTATTATCCCTATTGGCTGTTTCTGCAGAGCAGGCAATGATGATATGATTGTATTACTAAGTGTAGAGCTTTTTCGCAGGAGTTGCAGATGGAGTGGGAGGCTGGCGTGCGTACGGCATCGATCCAGGCGAATTCTCGTCATACCTCATGAAAACATGCGAGCGTCTTGTCCGTATGGGACATTTTAAATTGTCTGAACCTGGGGACCTGTTGGCAAAGTCATATTATGAATTGCTGGAGCATAAGAAACCTATTCTAGGTAACGGATAATTTAATATAATATTTGGTATAATATATACTGTATTAAGTATTGCAATACCACCTTAACCATGCATGCAGCTAAGTTGGTGCAAGTGATAGTAAACTAGATAGAACCACAGAAAGTTTTTATAAATTGAAAAACATAAAAACTAAATCTGAGATAGCTTATCCACCTTAAAATATGTCTTGTATTTTAAGGTGGACCCACAACAACAATTTTTATGGTTTAAATATTACAGATGCAATATTCTTTAAGAAAAAAAGGTACTTAAAAATTTTAATAATTGTTTTCAATCTCTACAAGTACGAGTATGTATCCACAAACTCTAAACACAAGCCACATGCTTATCAATGACAAATTATCATGAATTGTAATTGCCTTGAATACATATCAACTTTATGAGACAATTTTTATATGCTTTACGATATAACTTTTAACTGTTGTTTACTGCCTACTCTGAGGAAACAATTGTATTCAGTCTTTATTTTTATCAATCTGTTATAAAATAAATTACAATAATATAAAAGTCAAAATATAATCTTTGATCCTGGTAAAACAGGCAGTGTGAATATAGATAACTCAGTTATGGTGTGAGTCAATCTCATTCGACTTTTCATTTTCCATTTTACCCATTTCTAGCACATTTTTCCGCTCTAGTATCTCGTATTCTCGTTTATCGGTGCTACTAAAAAGCTATATATCTTGCAGGCAGTAGCACAGCATGCGTGATGATCCTGGACCGCAGCGAGAGCATAATGCGAGCGGCCAACATCGGCGACAGCGGGTACATGGTGGTGAGGGGCGGGCGCGTCGTCCACCGCTCGCACGAGCAGCAGCACTACTTCAACACGCCCTACCAGCTCAGTCTGCCGCCCCCTGGTCATGATAGAAATGTGCTCAGTGATAGGTATGTTAGAAAAATATTCATTTTTTCATCTTTTATAAATAGCAACAGAGCATGCCACTTGATTTAAACGACCCATGGATACCCACGCCTTACCTCAATTATGGTAGAAGTTCTTTATGTAAACGTAGTTACTCATGAGATCTTGCGAATTGCCTATCCAACACATCCCTAAACAAACAATACAAGGTTTATCATTAATGCATCCATTACGTTTTTAGTTAGAGTGAAGCTTTCCACAAAGTGTCATAGTATTTAAGTGCTTGTGCAAAATGTAAGTTGTATTAATTACCTCACTCGAAATACGTTAGTTGTTTATTCACATACTCATTTGAAACTGTGCTTTGATTGCAGCATTATCAGTTAGTTAGTTATAGTCGCTATTAGAATCAAAGCAAAAGGTTAATTCGATAGAGATAAGAATAAAAACATGTCTTAAAACGGTTTCATACTCTATTTACGACGTTGATTTACTTAAGAAGAAAATTGTAAAAAAAGAACTAAGAAATTTTCGCTTGCCAAATATAATGGGGACGACTTTCTCTTATTAAATAGTAACCATATATTATGTAGAAACCTACATAAGTATGACAAAAATTTTATTCGCATTATGATACATTGTCATTGTTTAGAGCTGATGTCATACTATTTGTTTTTATTGTGGTCGTAATAAAAGCTGTTTAAATGTATACATTTATAAGAGGATGGTGAGTATGATGGCTGACTGACTAGCTGACTGACTGACTGACTGACTGACTGACTGACTGACTGACTGAGTGACCCGAAGATCATCGCACAGCTAAAACCGCTGCAGCTAGAATGCTGAAAATTTGCACAAAGTACCTATTTGAATTGTGTAATTGGAAACTGGACAGAAAAATATTCTGATATTACATCCCCAAGGGTTTCAAATAAGGGATGAAAGTTTGTTAGAACATGCGGTTGCTGTGAAGCAAGCAAGCACTATTAAAATTCTAAGATTAAAATCTATATCTAATTCTAAATTTAACTCACGAAGTTGCGGGCATAAGATATATCTACATAATACCAAACATATACTAAAATAATTAAACAGAACTTAAAGACCATACATAGTTTAATTGCACTGACTCTGTATATTCAAGCTATGTATATAAATATAATGGATGTTGCAAAATACATTATACTTACATGCAGTCGACGGACATCTATAGTTAGCCGACACAAATAGAACTTAATCTTTTAATATAGGTATATAGTATTCGCTCGTGCCAGCAACTTCGACCGCGTGGATTTCAGAATCGGGTCTAAATAGAAAAAAAAAAATTATTGACTAATAAAAAAAAAGGATTTTCCGGTCATTTTCACGTCGCCAGGCTAAGCTCGAACCCTCCTCTATTTTCTTGTCGAGAGCTACTTTAATTTTGTGATACTTTCTATTCATCTTAAGATATTCATCTAATTTTAAGGTCAGTTTTGATACATAGATAGATACGTTATGTTAATTAATGTTGTAGTATGTAACTATGTGTAAGAAATTCTGAAATTGCATTATCATGCAATCCTTATCAACTGCTTAGCTATAAAAATACCTTTGTTTCCGCTCTGCCGTTTTACTAAGTTAGATTTGAATTTAAATTACTGTAGTAAAAAAATTAAAACAGCAATATCCGAAATATCCAGAGATAACGGAACCCTTTGGTAAAATCGATTTTGACCAGTTTAATAATTAAAACCGCAATCGGTTCAATGGTTAATAAAATTCAATTAAATTCATAGCGGTTATTCAAATGCGATTAAAAAAAGAGTAATAACGGTAATATGTTTTGCTGTATCAATAAAATTAACTGAAGCTTGTCTACTTTGTTTGGACAACGTTGCGTGAAACAGGTGCGTTAAATCATTCGTGACTGTTTTATTTACTACAGGAAATTGATTGAATGTAGCGACAGCGCGCAACGGGTCTTACATCAGGCATAGCATATAATGTATTAGATATAGAAAACATAATAGTAATCGTACTAATATGCGGGCTAATTAATGCTTTATTAGGTTTTTTTTCACACTAAGATATTCACTCTCGGCTTAGAATCTCTATACACAGCCCCTGTTCCTCTATACAGCCCTGGATGATACACCAATGGTTTTACGAAAGAGCTGGGGCAAGTCACAAGGTAAG
>DWQK01000998.1:0-17345 GCA_018231225.1 Noctuana stator
GTACTATCTCAATGCAAACACATCCACAAACGTCGATTGCAATCCATCATACGAGACTTATTGGACTCCACTATCGGCGCGTACATCGGCCGCACTTTGTTCCTGTCCGAATGCCTCTGTATCGGTGCGGACTGCCATCAACACAAAGGGAACAGGAATACACTGTGTGTGTACATTGCCATTTTCCTATATATGTACTTCTAATTCAAACGACCATGGCATCAAACATTAGAATGTTTCGTTTTTATAATTCTTAATCACCAAAAATATAGGCTATATTTTGACAAAAATGTAATAGCGTAACATCGTATTAAGATCGTAGCTAGCCTTGGTAGGAACTGATATATTTAGTTATATATAGATAAAGATTTAATGAAATATACGTAACCATATAGTTACCTTCTTTTAATCAGAAAATTAACACAAGTTTCTTTTGAATTTTTAATAGGTAACCCAAAGAACTTTGAATTTCCTAAAATATATTGTCAAAACTTTCTGACATTTTGACATGTTATTGTTTGTGAAGACCGAAAGACACATATTACTAAAGTTTCAGATCCCAAACGGCAAAGTGTTTTCAAAATCATCTTACTTAGTTACTCGTAGGAGCATCGATCAGCGAGGTCCTGGCATGATGCTCTCGGGGTTGGCACTACTCCAGCACTGCGCATCATTCCCTCGTAATGTCACAACTCCATGCACTGTTAAGAATTGTTGCACGACCCACTTTGCTTACGACATTCCAACGTATGCAACAGACTTTTATTATTTCCGGTTGATAGGTTAAGGTTGAGGCTTTTAAATTTGTTAGACTGCGTTAAGTAAAAACTCTGTGTTACAAGTTTTATTACAACCAACTACACTTACAATTAGGAATGCATGCTGTTACTTATTTGTTACGTAAAAGTTACTAAAACGCAGAATAATATTAAAACCCCTTCTCACGATTAATAAACAATTTACTAAGAGAAGAACAGCTTTCAACTGTTCTTTCACTTATGCAACACACGAGTATTTTCACTATTGTGGAATAATACATTTTTAAATATTATTTCGAACATTTCTTAAGCCAACCCATTCGTAACCAAGACACAATTTAAAATAAATCGTTGTTGACATATTTTATAATATAGATATGCTTTGATAATTTTTATTTTTTATGTTTATTGAATTTATTTGTTTTGTAGACAATTCTTTATTGATTTCCACACTACGTAAGCTATGGTAGCGTTTGATTCAACATTAATATAAATATATGAAACGCACTTTGTTGGTGGTTACTTTTTTTAATAAACAATAAAAAAATGCCAGTTAGGCATATACTCGTAATGTCAATCCTACTTGGCGTTATATAATACACAGGTGGATTTCAGTGTTAATCAACGAAGCTTGTTGCACTATCGATTATAATTCCCTAAAGCGTCGGACCTGCTCCCAGCGCTGTGCGCTTAATAGCTTGCATTATAAAACCTGCTTCATAAAACAAAGACTTTGTATTGAATAAGTTGGAAAAGGAACTTCCAAGAAACAAGCATAAAATTTTGTTTCGACACCAAGTAAATTGTTATAATTTTTACTTAAATGGTCGGTCTCATTTAAATCTACAACGTATTTAAAAATTACTCGTCTTATATTGGTTCGTTGGTCCATTAGGTTACATATTGCGAATGGGCTACATTAAGTAATAAGTTTTAGAAATAATTGAATGGATGTTACTTGAAAAACTGCATTAAAGCGATATACCTAGATATCGTAATAGTAGATTAAAGAATTAAATGTCTATTTTAAAAGACAGACAACATAATTATCTTAATTCAGTATGTATCTATTTGTAAGAAGAAGAATACTAGCTACATAACAGACAAGGACGAATAGTAGATAGATACATTAATCTTATGAACACAAAATAAATTATAGTTAAAAAACTAAAAAACACGCTTTCATAGGTATGACAAATCAGACGAGTCCAAACTTCATGGGTTCGCGTCGATGCATTAAACAGTTTCTGTGACCATATTTCGTTTCCATCATTCAATCAATAATAGAAGTCTCACATAATATCTTTTAAATTAAACTTCACAAGACATACCTACTTTACGGAATGAGCAGCGAATACAACTTTCAATAGTTTCGCTGACATTCATGAAAATTAAATACTCTTACGATTCTTACTGCGAAAGTTTCTCGATTTAATCAGTTTCCTTGAAAAGTTGGAAGTTCTTTTAGGAATTTGTGAACTGTTCTTTGCTGTACGTTGACAAATACTACGTACTCGTAGTAACTGAAAGTTTATGCCCGCCGCCCGCCAGAGCGCGCTACGTGCTCCGACTCCATTATCAAGATACCTATTCAACTTCATTCAACTAGTTTTATGTATGATATTCATATAAAATGCTCAAATTTATCAGTTCAAAATTCGATGGCATGCGGTATTTTATTACTAACGGTAGGCTCTGGTTTGACCAATAATAAAAATCAAATAAGGAGCCTACATATATTATATTCATTTAAAAGCACGTGTAGTTTTCAGTACCTCCGATTTACGAATAGTATTCTTATCTGAATACTTATTCGCCACTTATTCTTGACTAGACATTTAAATGAAATGCGCCAGCCTTGGTAATAAAGGGTCTACTAACATATAAATGTACGACATGTTTTCGCAGTGTCATTGTAAAGGTATGAGTGCGGTTGACGGCTGGAATATTTGGATAGAATTTTCAATAAAACATGAATGGCAGTTTGTAGATGAAATAAACAATCGGTCCACGACATAAATGTATGAGCCAGTAGCAGCGTTAATAGAATAGCCGAGAATAGCGTTAGATAGTAATGTTCAATTGTAAAACATTTAAATAAATTACAATTAAACAAAGTAATCAATAGGAAGCTACAGTTGTTACAGTACGTCGTTGTTTTTTTTTAACTTAAAACAATGGTTGATTTTCTCTTTTTCAGAAGCTAACATTAAGTAAAGTACCTAGTAGTACCTACCCAGTTATCTACCTACCTTTTATCGCAGCTTTTATTAATTATGTAAGTCTTAATTCAAGGGAGCTACGAGCCGGTAGTGAGCTATACTCTGCCGCCGAGTATCAATTAACGGTGAAGAATTTAAGTTATAACACTCACCGGCGCTCTACCTAATTAATTGAAGGTGGAACGTCGCTGAGATAGAATTAATTACGTGCAAGGCTGTGAGGTGAAAAATACTTGCAGACAATGCCGGGAAACAAAAGTAGAGGGGCGGGACTCTTTGTCACAGATTAATCGCGCCGTATGTGTCCACTCACAATTTTCTGTTTCTCCGTTTCATGGCTTCTCTATTCGAGCGGCTATTGTCTGCGCCTAACGAACTTTTAGATAAAATCTGGCAAAGAATTTTAAACAGAGGGAGAAAAAAAGTTGTTAAAAGGCAATCAATATCACTAACAGTTAAAGTCACACCACATTTTCAATCTAGCATTTTACCTACGTAACGCAATTACGGGACAATCGGTGAAATTATGACTATTATAAATTCCGTGTCCCGTTTGGAAGAAAGATTCTTTTAATGCGTACTTAAATCATTTTTATTAACTAGAAAAGGTTGGATTTATTCGGGATGCCTGCTGCTTGTAATTTGCGGCGGAAAATTAAGGCTCCCTCTGAATTGTGGCGCGCCGGACCTCAGAGCCCTCCAGTCACGAATTCTCTTAAATCAATATCGAGTTGATGGGACATTGATCACTTGTTATAAATTGCCGTTTCGAATGTTTACACTAACTGGCCGGCAAATTATCTATTATTTCAAATGCTATTTTGTACAAAGTTTAAATTTCGTTACCAAATTTTGTATTTTGATCAATAAACTTATAAATTTGAAATAGTTTTGCAATGACAATAAGTTTAGATGATATATTATGAATACGAGACGGCTTAGCTCGGGATGATAACTCGGAAAGGCTGCATCTTACCCTGCAAGCTCCTTACATTCTGATTCTAGGTCGAATAGACAAGGGATACTGAATGTAGCAATAATAAAAAGAGTAATAATATGATTTGGTTTTTCTCTCTTGAAACTGTCAAACTTTCAGTTTAAAAATTTTCCATTACCTATATTACAAAACTTACTACAAA
The DNA here is from genome assembly GCA_018231225.1 of Noctuana stator. Lineage (NCBI taxonomy): Eukaryota > Metazoa > Arthropoda > Insecta > Lepidoptera > Hesperiidae > Noctuana > Noctuana stator. Next base: position 4,120 of record DWQK01000998.1, read on the forward strand.
GTGTTATCGTAAAACATCCGGCAAGAACAAAAGCTGGGACCTTATCAGACATTTCCCTAATATCTAATTTTTGGAGTCGCTAACGGCCGAAGTTTGCGTCGTTATGGTCAATAAATATCTAACCACATTAAGTAGATACTTTCATAAGAAAGATGATATTATAAATCGGGTTCTTAGAGACGTCGTAATAAAATCTGGCACGCCGGCGTTTGTACGTAATGTGTGTGGATATTTCGCACGTGAAGAGAGTATTAAAGAAGAAATTATGGAAAAAAAATGAAATTAAACCTAGGCTGACGTACAGCCTATATGTGCAAAGATATTGCAATGTACATTTTTACGTAGGTATTTAAATTTATTAAATAAATTTATAAATCAAGGCCTGAAATATAAAAAGACACAACTAAGTACCACATTAAGAACTTTATTCCTATAAAAAATTAACAATAACATAGGTATGCCAACGCAATGCAAAAGATAACGAATAGTGTTTTCCTAATGTTTTTCAGTTTTATAAAAACGATAAAGCAAAGGAGTGTCTGTGGAATGTCAAATATTTCATTTAAAATCGTCGAGAAACGTTTGAAAGCTTGGACCTCTAGCATTATTGAGATGTTTTCCGTCAAGTGCATTCACAGCTGGTTGAACTGTGTTCCTGCCGCCGATAACAAAGGATACAAACATTTTTTATTTTTGTTGCCGCTGCCATCACTTCAACAGACCACAACGGAACTTCGGGATTATACTGCATTTTTGGATTGAACTTCTCAACCATTTCAATAACTGAGTTTGTATTGATTTTGGATCAAAGAATTATTCAAACATGATTATCTTGGTACGGGTAACCTTGGTTTTGTAATATCTAACCTTCTTCTTTCTTGTTAACACGAAAATTTTATAAACATACCCGTGTACCCATGTACAGTTTTGTTTCCATTTTGTGACCACGACCATGCATCTGTTCAGTCCCAGTGGGTTTAAGGACCCACTAAAATCCCTTCGGCGGCCACCCAGAAAGAAAAACACAGGGTGCCTATTCGTACACAACGCACCAGATGGTACATAGGTATACATACACTTCACATATAATAAAAACCTCCGTTCTGGTAATACTTAATTTCCACATTGACACTTTGTTAACGACGAGTATTATAACCATTAAAAATCTTTCAGTAAGGTTTAAAATAATGAACAAAGGCAGCGAAAAGAACAAGTTTTATCAAATTGTTGCACGTTCCTTCTGTTTCTAGTTTCGCGGGAACTTAATTTATTACCTCGCAGCTAACGTATTTAATTATAAAAGATTTATTTCTTTCAAGATTTATTGTGGTTGAAATTTTGTAGCCTAGTCCAGAATTAAAACTTGCCCTCGTAAGAGCACAAGATATTGTACTTGATATGTTGGTAGAAATTACCTTACTTATTTTTTATACTAACTACTAAAATGGAAGTTTTATACGTTTGGAGCATTTTACAATATCATTGTTTTGATAAACAAGATCAAGAATAGAGTAGGTACATATTCTATTCGTGCTATTTTTCTTTTGCTTCTTATCTTACACGCTTAGATATTGTATTCGTATTGAGTTCATTTGAAACTGAACTTACTCAATGACTTTCTAAAAGTATAATAATGAATAACAATGAATATAATATAATAATGAATTTTAATAATACGTATGATATAATATAAAAATTTTATAAGCACTTTCTTTATATTTTAAATTCATGAAAGAGGAACTTTAGTCACAATGCTCTTAAGTTATTTTATTTTCTATTCGGATTGTAATAAATGTCTATCTATATAATTTATTTTAATCTAATTGAATATGCCGAAATGTCTAGGGTGGCACTGGCACCCCACGTTCAATTAATTAAATGTACAAGCTTGTCAAAGAAAAGCAACTTAAAAGCGACCCACGCCTTTCTACAGTAGAATCAGTGGGCAGTGGGTAATATACGATATTAGTTCTACTGTAAGTAGTTCTACTACTTCTTTTATTATACTATTTAATTTAATTTTTTTATTTTAGCAGGTGGCATAGTAACACAATCAGAACGCTACCACGGTAACACCCATTTTTACTGTAAAGCAATAACTTTATTACATTTCCGTTATTCTATTGAAAATTCTAGGTATTTCTGCAAAAAATCGAAACGGCTAAAATCGAAACGAATAAAACCGTTAAGGCGAATAAAAAATAGGGATATTTAAGAGTCACTAACAAGGATCCTAACGAACTATAGGTGAGTTTGTTGTTGAAAAGTAATAACGATAAGTAGCAATTTGATGTTGTTAATTATTTATGTACTCAGATTAATTTCTCTTTGCCACATATTAGTAAAATATTAAAAATTTACTATCAATCTTCGTTCGGTTCGTAATAAAATTTCTGACGAGCTTAAGATACATTTATTAAAACCTATAAAACGATTTAATTTTGTTTGTAAAAAAAAGCGAGCAGCGTATGCGGAAGTACCCAATTCCAAACCAATCTCAGGGGAGATTGCACGGAAGTGTGTGTACGCAAATGTTACCAAATAGTACTCGAATACTGAGGTCCGCAAATAAATTATGAAACTGTTTCATAACTAAATCAATTTCGCATTTGGCATCGCGGTCGTCTACGACCCACGGGTCGTGGCTTCACGAAGTGTGGTGGTTACCACGCCAGTCCCCAATTACGAAGGGTCCTGGGTTTGATCCCTGGCGGTGTACAAATTTAAATGTTCATTTTGGTTTTCTGTTCTCGGTCTGGGTGTTTGTGTAATTGTCTTTGTATGTATCCATGGCACCCACGTCACAGGTAATCCTAGTGTGGGGCTGTGAGTGTGAAGCGTTATTTTATTATTATTTTTTTATTTGATGGCTCATAAGAAACAGTTTCGACATTCAGTGTAAAGGGGTTTGATCCTAATTGGGATAGGGATGTCTGACTAGGTTTATGTGTTTAATATTACCGTGGCGTTCAATATGTAGATATCTAGTCAGAACTCCTTAGTTTCAACGACTTGATGGTTTAGTCGCAAGGTGGCCAAGGTAGGGATTGGAATTACAAAATAGAATGTATAAAAACCGTGTTTTAGTTGGTTTCAGTGGTCTTAATCTTTTATCAGGAATGGCTTCACCGTTTTAAGGGGAGGTCGAGGGCTTAGATATAAATAATAATTTTATATTTTTTTTATATGACAGTGACACATCAAAAATTGAAAGCAGAAAATGTTTCGTATCTTAAAAAATAAGATCTATAAGACGTAAAGTCAGTTGTGAATGGGAATAGGTGACCGGAAACAGTTCGTGCCAAAAAGTTAGAGGAAAGTTGTTATTGTCCCTCGCTCGGCCGCCTGGCCGCTCGGACGCGGCGTGCGCGAAACTTGAGATGAACGTTTATTGAGCCCCAACGAGTTGCCGCCCGCCTAACTTTATTGTTGGAAGTTTCAGCTTTAATTTTGGGTACAAGTGACAGATTTAATATCTATTTGAATGAACAGGATACTCGAGTGACAAGGAGAAATTAGTTAAGGTTCTTGAATGCTATAACCGGTATACGTGTATAAAAATTGTTTAATAAATTTATTAACGATAATAATCATATGATAAAAAATATATAGCCGTATTTTATAATGTGATATTTTAAAATTTTTATTTAAACTTAAAAGTTTTACGTTTTTACTTAAAAGTTTTGACGTTTAACTTAGTAGGAACAATAATTTGTAATATGGTTGTGTGGTTATTGGTCTTTGTGTAGCAATACTCGTATTCAATAATGCTACACGGGTACTACGCGGCTTTCGGTCTACGAATATAATTGTGCTCTACGAGTGGCTTCGATAAGGGGACTCGCATTGATTTCAGCGTAGCCTACACGACATGTCAACTAAAGCTTGTCAAAGGCGTTATTAGGCAAAATATTCGGTTTCCAGTCAGCCTGTACTTCGATTGACCGACTCAAATAATTACAGGGCTAGCTAATTATTCGGCCACATAGTGAATCGACATTTTGTAGTACAGCATGAATTCTGTTTTGAAAGCAAAAACTTAACTGTAACACAATCACTTATAAAGTGTAGGAAAATGTCATTGGAAAAATCATTAATTCGGTAATTCACGGATTTATTTTTATTTTCGATTCCGTTTTGATGAGCATCATTCCATTTTTAGTCTAAGATATGACCAAAAAAAACCCAGCATTTTGAATAAGATTTAAAATATTAATAAAAGCTTAAAAATCAAAATGATAAAATAATAACTAAAAAATCTCAATTATTTCAGTTATATGTAGTTTCTGTGGTCCTGCTGATATTTCAATGACAGTTTACGAGCAATCAGAATCTCATTACTAATGGAGTTATTTTCAGTGCTGCACTTTTTTCACTACATGGTATATTGTGAATTCGTTTTTGTTGAAATAAAAAATTATATTAACAAAATGATAAGCATATAAAAAACACAAAAGACAAATAATCTCGAGACTCTACGAGAGAATAATTGAGAGAGTTCTTTATGCAATGTCATTACCACTTTATCAAATTCCCTAGAGACAGGCAAAGTCGTTTTTTTGCTTTTCCCGTTGGAATATTAGGGGAAGAGAAAGGCACGTCCACAACTAGATTCTTCGGTACGATCGCCGTTCGTCGCTTTGTTACGGGTAAACCACAATTGTTAGTGTCCCGCTAGTAATATCTTCAGCAATTTTACTTATTCTCGAATTGTACTAAGTTGCCACAAACGCAATTGTGCTATTAATTGGAGGATGTAGATTCATTAATGTAATGTAAAACTTTAAAATAATAATAGCTTGCTATAAATCTTTCATTAAAATACCTAATCAACTTTCATTACATTACCTAGCTAACTATACCTTGGATTCAATAATATTACTTCCTATACTATATTATATCAACAGCTACGAGTAAAGGCAAATAATTCATTTATAATGCAAACAATATTTGATAGCCAATTTTCGAAGGGTTCGGTCTGTAATTTGAGCCGGAACATCTTCAGCCCAACACGATATTAAATTAAATAAAAAATTTCGGATCATCCGTGGTATATTGACAAAATTTATGAACAATAAAGGTTTACGTATTCTTTTATGTGTTGAGAAAGTTATGGCATAAACGCTGCCTTCGAATACCTTTTAGCAAATATATACCTACCGACATGTATGTGATATTAGGAACTACTACTTTTATTTTTTGGATTTACTATATACCTATTATAGGTATATTTTTTAATATTTCTTATATTTAATGCTTACCTACATTAAAAAACATTATAAATAATTAAGAGACAAGCGGGCTCACGAAGCGGTGACTTGGATGACTCGTATGTTGCAATTATATACGTTTAAAACTTTTTCATTCTATGATCAGATATGATACATACTGTGATGGATTAATGATACCTCCTGAAAATATCTTTTCTGTGCAAATTGTAATACATAATCTGATTACCTAATGTAGTCTGTGTAAAGGTATGTCAGTCGCAGATTTCAGCTTTTTGAATTGAGCTATTATTTCACGCGTTGGTGTCTATTTAGAGAGTTCCAAAAGACACGAAGATGCTACTGATTTATGTGAAGCCATTACTCTTACTTAACGCGACGTAAACACATGCCATGCTCACTCCACCGCGCGCGTCAATCAGTTTCACAAAGCATTTTCATTATTTTCCGCTCCCTAATGTGACGGCTCTAAGAAAATGTCAGTAGAATCGAATGTAATATTCAAAGCAAATAGTCATAATATTATTCCCTCTTCATTCGTAGACTGATCATAATTATGTATTAATTGTAATGGTATTAAGAGTAGGTAAGTTCCAAGATATAATTCTCCTGAAATTCCTAAACTTGCTCAAGATACACAAAGGAGTTCAGTAAACAGCTCACGAATTAAGTCCACGATTACGGAGTTTGGAAGCAGGATCGGAGTTTCGACAACACAAATAGTAATAAGTTGGGCAAGTCTCAAACTGCGCCGCGGGTTTGAGTCGCGGCTGTGACAAGCGATGCCAACTTGGATATTGTTTGCTGGATGCCGGCCGCTAAGGAGTTCGCTGCAAGCTAAGGCGTTATTGAAATTTCTGAACGTTTAGATAGCTTCTTAAATTATATAAGTTCTTTTTCTTTAATTTCTGCTTGTAGTAGTAGTTTTATTTTTTTTTATACCTACCTTGGTTTAACAATAATCATACCTGATGATTATGGAATGCTTTAGGTACTTACGTTCAAGCAATTTTCACATTGCAAAATTTATTTCATCAGAAAAGTATTTGACTCTAAATTGGAGAACGCAAATGAGCTTCCTGGAAAATTCAAGACATTTTTATTGCGGTGGTGTGAGAGAGTTAATAATGCTTTATGAGATATTAAATTTCATTCCAACTTAGGTGAATTTTTATCCAATTATTTATAACGTTAGTGAGGCAACTGAACGAAAGGGAAATGAATAAAAATTAAAATGTTAATGTAGATAAATGTGTAATATTATCAAACTAAAAAAAGTCAATAGTCTGATTTCAAATAGGTACTTACCTACTCTAGCTACCTACATAAAAGATACATACCTACCTACATTACATTTACTGAAATATCTACCTACCTGTAGAACGATTCCGGATATTGGGAAACGCTGTATGCTTCTGTACTGTATTGGAAAGTTGCGGCATCGATTGTGGCTTCCCCGTTTACGACGGACACGCACTTCCGTCAATACGTGCAACGAGCGGGCACAAAATGTTACCAGGTCATCACGTCATACGTTTCCACACCGCCACGGTTGTTGTACTAACAAAACCAATAGAGAAACAATTTCCGTGCAACCTCTATTAAATTGTATCAGTTTATCTGCTCACAACCTCGAATCTGTTTTGTGCAGAAGAAAACTTTTGAGAAGCTTTCAGCATACCTACTTAGCATAGCAGCAGCTTAGCTCTTTAGATTTAAAGTAGGTATTTATATGGTGCTAAGGCTACCTTTAATGAAAAAGTTTTGATAGGTAATTATGACGATATCGATACTGAAAGCTTGTTTGCTAATCACACTAGACACATATGATCTCTGACGAAATTGTGTAGGTACCTATCTATACAATTATTTATAATGATATGATAAACTAAAAAGGTGTTAGGTATTATAACATGATCAATTTGCCTGTTCAGATGAAAGCATAAAACGAAATTAAAATTAATGATGAAGTCATGTAATTACTACGGTTTTATATATTCTTTTTAAATTTAACTAAAATATAGATACAGAATTTAATGTATCCGACGTTATAATTTTATAGGAGTTGCATTTCACTTTAAAGCGTTAACTTAGCACGGAGAAGTCCAATACTTAGTTGCTAAAAGAGAATATTACGATATTGTTGTGCACCACCGCTTTTTATTGGGAAAAGCATCGATTGTGGCTCAATCGTTAAACGCGCGCACAGAACGGGTGCAAGCTTTTCCGGGTCAGTATTTGACATAAAAGAATGTACCTACTTTGTGGTAAACCGTAAGGCAGTTAAGAAGATCAGTATATACGTAGAGTAGAATTTAAACAATACTTTGATTATAATAAAACGATCTTTTATTCCTTTGGATGAATTCTATAGATCAGACGACTGCTTATAATTTAGTCAGGGTGGATTGATGCTAACCGCCCATTGACCGACTGCAAGCAATTCTAGAGCAGTATTTGTCTCACGTTCCTAATACCAAGGGGATAAGATCTTTATTTGATGAGCCTTTATGAACGGCGTTAGAAAGAACACAATTTTTATGCAGGTTCATAGGTGTCTATTCGGCTTTCTAAATATCATTCATAATGTATTATAGGTATGTACCTAGGTATGTATATTTTTTTAAAACGTAGCTACCTACTAGTCTACGAATACATTTTAGGGAATAAAATACTGGTTTTCAAAAAATTCGTAAAATACATTTTTAAATACTTGCGTTTAAAATATACGTATGTAGGTAATATTACCAGTATTAGACTACTATCCACTAGAAACCTTCGTTACGGTCTTTATTCTACAACTAGGTAATAGGTAAGTAGGTACCTACCTACATATTACCGTGAAACATGGACATAAAACTCACAAGACCGGCAAATTTAGAATATTACCAGTAAAGTTACTAAACTACTCGGCACAATAGGGATATTCATAAAGAAGTTTCTGAAAGGAGGGCGTTCAAAGTTGTCCAAGGTTGCAGGCGGACACGTACCGGAGCGCCGCAATATCCGACGAGCCAGTTTATAGTTGGGTTTGACGCGCCGCATCAGCCAGGCTTCGGGCCGTCCCTTAATCGCAGATAAATGAATTACGTCGGCACCCGTCATCCATCACTGTCGGTAATTTTAAGATAAAAGCTATAATGCGCGCAGGTTGATCGCTTCCACGTCGACCTGCAACTATTATCTATTCCGTGTATCATAGCGATTAGAAGGCACGACGCTCGTTCGATCCAATTAAACTCACATTTCCAATTTAGTCTACCTACTCTAAAACTGTCGACATATTCAATACTGTGAACGCTTCCTCTTGCAATATAAAGCCAGAAAATTACTTGTAGGTACAACTTTCATCTTGTCGAACCTCAATCTCTTTATAAATTCAAACAGAGTGGGTTGTTTGATTAAACACTGCTTAAAACAGACAGCTTGCTCATTACAATGTTATCAATTATTAAAAAATCTAATATAAATCATCGTGCCTTCTCTTTAACTTTACAGATGCGATCTCGCTATATTCATTGAATGCAAATCTCTGACGAAAATGGGAGAGCCAATTGAATCTATTAAGCTCTTACTATGCAGGGAGGGTTTGCAACGCGGGACAGACATTATGTTTCCTATTGAGAACGAAGCGTTATTGATTGTTACATAATAATTATTTAGATACGTGCCGTGCAGTAATGCACTACGGCTGGCACTTTTCGGCATGCAAAGTAATTCTTAGAACGAATCACATCACACATATTATCTAATATTGTTTATAGCTAAATGAGTATTTAACGTAGATGTCATAAATGATAATAGATATGCATTTTATTGGCTCAAATTTATGTTGCTTACAGTAAGAGAAAAAGGAAACAAAAATTATTAAGGTTTTAAATCATTTAATAAAATAAGTGATGTTTTAATTTCTTATAAAGAACACATTTTAAGAGCAACCCATTGCTGCAACAAAATCATAAATACAAAACACATCGAAAATAGAATTTCAATACGTAAGGATTTTCAACTAAAGTCCAAATACATTAATCCGTAAATTTACGTTTATTCTATTAAATTATTCATGTATTAATGTTATAAAATAAAAATTAAATTTTAATCTTCAATAATATAACAAAACATTATTTAGACCTTTTCATTTAATCTTAATTTTGATAAACAGATAAATTAAATTATTTGAAGTTAGGTTTAGGTACACTGAATTTTTTTTTATTTAACGTACACGTTGTATTATACTATTATTCTTCCATTGATTCAAAATAAAATTATTTAGATCCAGACCAATAAAGTTGTTCATTTATATGTATGTATAATTATTAAACATTTATCAAATTAAGACCTTTTCAAAAAATTAAGAAAAAAAGGACGTAAATAATGCAAGAACTAAAAATATTACAATATTATATTCGATTTATTTATTGCATAATTTTTCAATCCGTACATCTAGATTAACAACATCTGAACATTACAACACCAAAAATTCAACGAAACCAACACATGAATCTAATGCTTCTGAACATTTTAAGGCCATCTCTACATATCGTAACACGCAACTTCACAGTTAAGAAACTTTGAAAGTGTAGACATAAACTTTACTCTATAAAGCTTTTGGGAAACGGAAAAATATACGTATAATTTATTATAAGATGTTTATAAAAATCATCATTAATAATCATAATAATTTACTCTATATTAAATATTCATTTCATTATATATTTTCCGTACTCTATCTATATTTCATCAGGGAAAGAGCTTTATACAAGTTTGGAGAGGGTTTAAGTACCATCAACGTCTATTACAATACGTTGAGATTTGTTCAAACCAACGATTGCACACACCAAGTCGACGGAACGCATTACGCTACGCTTCTATTGTCGTCTGATTGTGGCGTTGATTTGGACTGAGCTTTAAAGTGGACCTGTACTTATACATTATTATTATTTTATTACAATACAATATCAAACAGAAAAAAATTCATCGATAAATTCATGCGTATCAAAATATATTCGAAAGTCCTTCTCAAATCACGGTCGAAGCCAAATATCCATTTAACGATAAAACAGTATCGAAACCACACACTCCTTGGCTTAGAACGGCAACTTGTGTGAAAAGAAACGTTAAAAAGAGGTCACTGTGCGAGTATATATTTTTTTCTTTTCTTTTATATAGTAGAACAAAGGACTGGACGTGTTACCTTAATTAAAAGACTAGCTTCTTATTCAGGGCGAAAACAATTATTTGTGCCATTCGTGGAACACGGAGTCACGTATGGCACAGAACACATACTCGTTTAAAACAACATTTCATTTAAACATTACACACAAAACGTACAAAATTAACTATAAATGTACAAGTTGCATCAGGTACGTACAATGATTCTATTTAAAAATACTAAAATAAGCGTGTGTGACCATTGCATGGAATGATAAACAAATATCGATTCACTCACACCACTTATTCAATAGAAAGTATTTAACTAGGAAAGCTCATTTGTTAAAAAAACAAGAATTTTAATAGTAATGTGTCATCAAACATAACGCAAATAGATCGAAATGTATCGATCGAAAAAGATATGGAAATGAGCATTATTTTAACGAATAGCACCTAAATCGACGATAGAAATACATACAACCGCCGAATACACACTGAATGGCTAAGTAATAACATGTTTCAGGCAAGCAAAATTAAGTCGTGACTCGTAAACGGTACGTCGGACAATCCGAACCCTTTGTTACACATCGTATGGAAAATTATAAATTACTTTACAAACTATACTTCAATAAGATATCGAAAATAGTTCATTCTCACCAGCTAAGTGGCGAGAGTGAACTATTTTAGCGCAAGTCATTTAATATCACTCATAAAACATTATATTACAAGATTCGATAGACTCGAGTTACTTCTCAACAACGACAATAAACTTCACATGGAAACACTCGAAAAACAACTTTACGTATCGTATCGCGGGCTACGCCCAGAGTTCGTAACTTTTGGACAGTGATCAGTGAAGGGCGCGCGCCCGTTAAGTTTTGGCGACGAGGCACACTTTGATTAGTTCCCGCGTCACTTTCGTATCGCGTTCTAACCTTTCAGGCGGAAAGGTGTGCTATCCGGTGGACAGCTCGTCTTTGAGCCACTGGGGCACGGGGCGGCCGAGCCGGACCAGCAGTTTGGACAGCGCCGTGTTGTGGGGCGTGTAGTACCGCTTCAGGAACTTGGACGAGCGCTCTTCCATCGGCGGGTAGACACGCCCCTTCGACTTGCCGAGGCATTTGGTTTTTTCGTTGCTTACTGCTTGACAGAAGAACCCTTTTTTAGGGTCGAATCTGCAACAAAAACAGTCTCTTTACATCGAATACAGTTCAATTTTTTTTATAAATAACGTCTCGCACGCACAGTGCGGGCACTAGGATTCCCGGTGGGTGCCATGGACACATACAATAACAATTAACACAAACACCCATACGGAAATCTGAATACATCATTTAACTGTCCCCGCTGGTAATCGAATCTAGGACCCTTCGAACGGTGAACTGGTTTGTTAACCACTACACCATACGGGTCGTCAATTAAGTCTATAAAACTTGATTATGAGAAAAGCGCATAAATTTTTTTTCCATCTCTATTAGTAAAGTATTCCAGGAAAAGAAAATTGCTCGTGAATGTTATGTAGATACGATTTTCTCCACGTGCCCACATAATATTTGAGCGAAAACATTTACGTATGGGAGCCACTCGTCGGGTTAAATCGTGCAGTAACAAAAGCAAACGAAGGTACGAACAATCGGTGTAAATTGGGCGCGTCTGTCGCTCAATGAGCGGGCGAGGTTACGAGATCACAGCTATTTGTGCGTTCACTACGAGCGCCTCTCTCGTTTATTTAGCTTAAATTGTACTTTAATTCTATTTTGCCTAAAGATAAAACATAACTTTAATTTTTTAAATTAAAAATATCGCATGACATGTGTACTAAACAGCAGTTATTTTCCTATGTTCATTGTAGGTAGATAAGGACCAGATACAAAGAGGCCTTCCTCTGTATCTGTAGAGTATGCAAAGGAGCCCTGTCGACTTCAAATGAAGCCCTAAATCGAAGTGGGAGGAAGGGGAGTGGGGAAAGGCAGCGTGCTGTCGATTCGTCGCAGAAGGAGGTCAAACGAAAGGGAGTGGCGGATCTCTTTGTTTCTCTATGAATGTAGGTATAAATTAATTTTAAAAAGCAAATAAATTTAATTGTAGCGTAAGTATATTCGAAGTAAATATGGACTACAACATTTCAGTTCAATAGATCGGCAGCACCTCGCTGCTTGTCGCCACAGCCGACATTACTGTTAAACGGGAAGTCGGCTGTCACGCCGTGTCGCCAGCGCCCGTCCAGTGCGGAATTGCAATTTACGTCACTCGGCCGCACACAAGTGAAATCAACTGGAAGTGTTTGTAATAGCTATGGGCCCTGGCAAGAGGTATGTGCGTGTGACTTGTAAGTACTCACACACACATACAGAAATACAGACATTGTTAAGAAATACATGACGTAATAGTTTTTACAAATTATTGCAACAACCGAACTTAACCGTATCCTATATAATGTGACTCATTGGCTCAAGTGTCAATGTTAAGCTTATTTATATTAGGGAAAGTGACATTTATGTTAGGGAAACAATAAAGTTTGAAACGTTAAGCGGTTATATCGGTTAACCGTATGGAGTAAGTATTTAAAGAAGTACTTAAATGCCTATTGTAACCTGGTAAGAATTTGAATTTCCGTACTTTGATGATATTATGTACATTAACAAAAGCTAATACACATGTGACACTGCCAATTAGAATCATGTCTCCACGTGTTCAGAGCAAGGTAACAGAGACATAACAAGCGTTGATTACTGTAATTTCCTGAATTATTCGAACAGACCCAATGTAAATTTCTATACCCAATGTAATTAGCTTTAGTCTTCTCTAATATGGGAGCAGTTGGCGGTGGAGTGATAGTGACGCACA
>DWQK01000999.1:0-17344 GCA_018231225.1 Noctuana stator
CATCTGTGAAAGTTTAATTATGGCGCCCCTATTTTTTAGAAGTACATTGTAATGACATAAAGCTTAAGAAATGTGTAATGACAAAAAGCTCAAGAAATGTGAACTTATTTTGAAGTCGAATAATTTTTTGCAATAAAAACGTAAACAGCATGTAAGTTTACATGCTTATGAAGACGAACCACCTGCTGGTACGAGTAAGTGGTCACCGTCTCCTATGAATATATGCAACACCAGCCTTCAACCCTTTTTTTATGTCCCACTGCTAGGCAAGGTTCTATCTCCACCACCGAGGCCTGGAGCATACTGCATCACACTGCTCCAATGGAGATTGTTGGAACACCAGAGGACACAACAATGCGTTGTTGCCTTGGATGAGAGCTCTTTTAACTCCTTTCTTGAACAGTACGACATCATAATCCTTACGAGAAACATCTGTTATAATCCCACTTTAATAGGTGTAATCAACTAAGCGTCGGTGGCGTGATTTCCTTTTGCAAATAACAATATCTAACATTAACATGTAAGTTATAAGAGCAAAAGCCTAACTTGCAAGATACTTGTGGTATACCTACTATACAAAGTTCTAATAACTTTATGAACTGAAGCAAAAGTTTTGTCTCTTCGCACCATAATAATAAGCTTTTAAATTAATTAGTAGATGTTAGCAAATAAATAAACCAAATACCTTTGTATGTTGTAATTACGTAGAACCTGGAAAATTAGTAGGTTCGCGTCTTGTTGCTAATAATATTTTTGAAGTCACGATTCTTTTATAACAATAGTAATTACTACTATTTAATAATTGTCATTTTAAAAAAATTTGAATATACCTACACTTTTGTTTGAACATGATCGTTACTTATCGTAAAATCTCCTATAAATCAGACGGAAATATAATAATAATATTCATATTACATACACACGTCTTTCATTTTAAAATACCGAGAGTTACGTACTTACCTACACTTACATAATTTGCTGGCCGAGTAATCTACCTAAGTTCATCGTTGAACTTGGTAATGTATTCCTTACACAAGATTTTTTTGGGCTTATTAAAGTTTTTGTGGTAGTTTATACAGAAGTAGACTACATTTAAATTTTTTTTTATATAAATGCTTTATGTTGGTACTATGGCATTATTTTGTGACTATTTACTCTAATTTGAAATCTATGTTATCTTTGATAAGATCATATATGTTAATTGCCACTTTGACTGTTCAATGTGGAACTGGAAAGGTTGTCAAAGTCTATAAACTAAGATTAAAATACCTGTGCGGGATTACCAACTAGTTTCTGTAAAGAAAGTAGTGCGTACCTGCATGTGTAAAGATCCTTTACAGATGGTAATTAAAAGAGCTCTTCACGACAACTTCGTCGGCGTTTGACAAAGTCTGCGTTCCTTTACAGGGACAAATGCATATCTACCTACCTGTACAAAAACACAAACCTATGTAATAAGTTCTTTAGGCTGCACATGAATGACTGTCTGTATCATTACGTATATGGTTATTCTAGGAAAACGGTTGTTTATTATACAATGAATCTAAGTTTTGTTGTTTGTGTTAATAGGGCCGACGGTTTTACACGATCTTGTTAATTTACTTGTTACTACTATACTAAGCTCTACTTTTTTGTTTTATCACATTTATACATTTCAAATACCAAAACTAAAATTATATGTATAAATAAATATCGCACAGTACAGTCACGTCATGTAAAAGGAACCCGAACAGCCTGAGGATAATTACTATGATTATTGAAGAACACTGCTTGACCGCTTGAAACAAAAGCTTTATAGATGGTAATTAAAATAGCTACATGATACTGCTGAGGGCGTAACTTCGTTTAACTGAGTCAGTTGTTCTTACTCTGTAGATTCACTACATCACAAGATCGTGGATTAATAGTTTTAGACCATTTTAGCACGTGTAAGTTAGTAGACTTCACTTTGCCCTTATTTCAAGGTATGTGCAAGGTTTCTCGCATACTGCTTGTGTTATAAAAATATGTAACACGTACATAATTATATTTTTACGTTCACGTGAATAATTACTTTTGTGATGATTCCAGTGATTATTTTAATTAATATTACATTGCAATAACTACGTACCACTGTGAACTGTGTACGGTGTGCTACTTCCGATAATTAATTCATTACTTCGTATTAAATCACAATCAGGAAGCTATTCAACAGATATCTGATGGTTGACGAGAAACTCAAGTAGCGCTCTAATTGTGGATTTTATTTTATAAACTAGATGTCTAAAGCACTAGAGTTTTAAACCAATTCGCCATCAAATTACGTAAAGCCTCAAAACTGCTGAAACCACTGCGTAGATATGTATATACAAAATATCTATAGCCCTTCGGCAGTGTAAACGAGTGCAGCCTTCACCGGTACAATTTAACTATGCATCTGCTGCGTTTATGTATATTAAGCGCGTGTAAGATCAGGGACGTCCACCGCCGCTCCACTATGCTCTCCTAGTACTCTCGCAGCCAGATGTACCGTTAAAGCTAGGGTTTTATATACTGCGTTCTCAAGTTTCATTTTACCACACAAACATAAGCATATCACAGTTATTGAGTTTAGAATAATTTCGTCAATTCAACGTTTATTTCTAACAAAATGAACACAGACCACTAACGAAAATGCGTTTTTTGTGTTGTCATATAAATCATGCAGCAGTTGACATTTTCACTTTACAGTGTTGTATTATTAAATCAGTTTTGAGGATTTGCCAAAATGCACTATTTCATTGTTTTAAAAAGTTAGACCAATCAGTGTGCCATTTCGGTATTAAGCGATCATTTTAATAGTTTTTTAAACCCATTTTGCAATAAATTGTTGAAATATGATTTGATAGAAATATGAAAGTTGTTTGTTGGTTCTGAAAGAGTTGTGAATA
Organism: Noctuana stator; assembly: GCA_018231225.1. NCBI lineage: Eukaryota > Metazoa > Arthropoda > Insecta > Lepidoptera > Hesperiidae > Noctuana > Noctuana stator. Next base: position 2,910 of record DWQK01000999.1, read on the forward strand.
GAGGGATCCAACATCACCTTTGTGAAGCAGGAGGCGAGTAAAGCCGATTACATACAGAGTACATTCCTTTCGAAGAGTATCCTCTCTATTGTTGAAGAAACTTACTAAATACAGCGCAGTATTTAAAGCGAATGTATGGACACAGTTGTCATATACTTATATTATTATTTTAAATCGGTATCTAAACTAAATAATATCATATTACACTATTTTTTAAAATAATTTAAAATTTGCCCGTAAGTAGATACGAGTCGTCAACAACCCATCGCTATTCCCTTCTAAGCACTGGTTTTTCCCATCAGACCAGGAGGCCATTTTCATAATTTTAATTACTCTTTCTGAGAACTATATAAAAATGTCTCAAATATAACAACCTCTTTATTTCTTGAAATCGTTTACATTAAAAGTGCACACAAGGAGGTTTAAAATTACGACGTTTATATTAGAAATTAAAACGCTTTTAAGCAAAAAAAAATATCGTGTTTACAGACTGCGAAAGCTGTAGATTAAAGTTTCCGGTAACTTTGAAAGCAATGTCGACACTGACATAATTATGATGGATTTAGAATCAAATTCAATCCCTTGCGAGAATTATTGTTTATTCAACTCTTATTCAGTGTATTCTAAAGAAATATCTATAACCATTGTATTATGTAAATATAACTTTATTATTAGACTGAGTTTAATAGGGCCTACCTATAATAAAGAGGGGTTAAAATAGGAACTAAAGAATATAATGAAAAGAAAACATTATTGTTTGTGCAACCTGATATTGATTAAAGTAAAAGTTTTTATTTTATACTTTTATAAAAAAAAAACTAAATATTATAAACGAAAGAGAGATAAATATTATGTGATTATTTCTACCCAACCAATAGTTAGTAGTAGTAGTAGTAGTAATAGTAGTAGTAGTTAATCTTTAGTTTAACTGTTAAGTTATTTGTGTAAGTAAAGTCTTGCCATTATAATAATAAATGAAATCTTGGCTCGATGACAAAAACCACAAAAACTTTAGCCCTTCAGGCAATCGTAGATTTAGTTCGTAGTGTGGGAAGTTTTGTAATAGGATGCGCGATAAATGAGGCTGAATCTGAAATAAATATTAAAAGCGAAGTAAATGAACCATAAAATGTAAATGTGAATTTACTTATTATAAAAGTGTATGACTCTTTACTGGAGTTAAGTTCACTGAGTGTGAAATACACGATAACATTTATTTACAGTAAGACATGTTAGTGTGGGCTACAGACTGAAAGTGCTACTGAAATGAAAGTGTAAGAAGGATTTAGTAAATGCATCAGTATACAAGAGCAACTTTATTCTATAAACTGTACAAGCTAAATAGCTATTTAGTGGGTGTAACTCACGTCGCAGCTATCGGCCGCGTAGAGGACCAAAGTTACCACAGGTTAACCGAATTTTACTCTCATTCCTATGACGTAGAGATAGTTCACATTCGATACTAAAAGCTGTGTAAGTGCTGCAGTAACTAGCGCTTTGGCGTTACTCAAACTTTTGCAAAACGCAGCTTGTATATATCATGTATAAAATGTTTGTGAAATTAAATTTATATTCTGGTTTTATTATATGATTGAATTTTATTATAGTTGGTTTAGATGAAATGAAAGTAATAAATAAAAAAGTCATGATTACTTAGTCATAGCTATGTGTCACTAGAATTTTTCTGTGAAAAGCACAGTACCGCAAAGGTTAAAAAATAGGAGTTCCGAAAAATCGAGTTTTGATTTTCAAGTTCTAGGTCAAAATATATGGAAATAAAATAATTTAATCCACTGGAGACACTACATTTCAAATAAAGCCTGCTGTTGAGTACTAAGGTAATAAACGAAATCAAAAATTCGCGGCGATGAATAAAATAGTCATGGTTAGCCGCCCGACGGAGCCTATTATCGTGTCAGGAGGGTAGCGTCCCAAGCAAGGGTGAGTTGTTAAAAAGGTATCAATTTTTTAAATTATTGCAAGATTAGGTACCAACCATGCATCGTGTTTTAAATTAACTTTCAAACAGTTTTCATTTAACACTATGCAATTGGATGAAGTATTCTTATTAAGTAGTAAGTATTTTATTTTGTCAACCCCAATTCCTTTAAAGATAAACGGGGAGTAAATCCTCTCGAAGACTTCCCTAAATTTCAATGGAACTTCATAGGACGGGTTTGAGCTTGAGCCAAATTGTATGGAGCATCAGGCAACGTGGCTGAGTTTTTAAACATTTCTATTGTAGCTACTTCTTATTGACTCATTACGTTAAAATTTCACACAGTGGGCCAATTTGATCAAGTTCTAAGAAATGGTACCTATGCATTATTACATCAAAAAATAAAGTAAAAAAAAAACCATCAGCTATTTATTTTATTTCTACCAACCTTTATTTTCCCTTGATCTGTACTAATTACTTACTATTTTTCCTTATACTTGTCGTTAATCCGATTAAGAAAATAATCCCTCCGACTAATCACCATAATTGGCGAAAAGAAACAAATAAGCTATAAATTACTTTTATATCGAAAAACCTTTGTTACCGTTTTTTATTTATGTCTACTTTTGAACTTTAAAGGATAAATACATTGGAAAAACAATCAGATGTCTCCTGGAAATGTTTTGAAATACCTAAACATTTATCTAATATCGAATATAATATAGGCTTGAAATAGTTCCAGAATTTTTCAAGTAGGACAAAATATTTATTATATTTAACATGAGTTCTGAATACGTACCTATCTAATAAAGTTATTAATTTTATTATTTACTGATTTTATAAGCAAACAATAATACCTTAGTGTTCAAAGTTAAATCTATCGCGAAACATCACCGTTATTAAATTAAAACAGTTAAATGTTATTTGAAACACATCGGCACAATAATTAATTAGGGTGAAGATTTAAGCACAAAATCAAAGGGGATACTTTCGTCGGCTTTAAATATCAATTTCATTAAAAGCCCCCGTTATTATCACCTGAACATATCATACAACAATCGCATCAGGGTATAATGAATTAAATTGTGAAGTAATAACATTATGCGTTGTTCGAATTAAGTGCTAACCGCAGCCATGAATGACATTTAATTTTCAAACTATCGACGGGTAAGAGAAAAACTGATTTTCGTTGGGCCTGTGTGCCCTGTCTAGGTTAGGAGTGTGAGTGCGTAGGCGGGCGCTGCGTAGGGCGGCGGGGCGGCCTCGCAATTGTCGTCAAGCGAGCCAGAAGCTTGTAACGGATTCCTCTCTTGATTTATGTTCGCCTGGTACTATTTGGCATTGACTCGATGAGATATCCGACGACTTGTCGGCCAAATCGGTCGTGATTTTTTTATCAGCAATTCAAACATGCATTAAGCTGTAGGGCTTATTAAACTTTTTCTTTTATTTTAATTGAGTACATTAGAAACGATATTTGACCATTAATATTGTACGTAAATTGTGTTTAATTTATACAATATTTTTATATTATTTATATTATTTATATATTTACACGTATTTGTAACATAAATTGTACAGAGTTTTTATTATTTACCATTACTTATACGCTAATACAGTATAAGTAATACTATAATACTGTTATGTTTTAATTCATCAATTTTAATACCTATTATAAAACATATATTTTTGTAAAAGTAAATTAAAATTTTAGAATTCAAAGTGATAACAATAAATTGGTTTCGTTATCGTTATACGTTACGTATCTGTATACGTTGTGTAATTTTACGTAACATCGAATTGTATTCAAGCGACAGTTGCAGAAGCTCCGTTGGGATATTTTTTTAAAAAGTATTTCATACCATAAAAAATACATTAATAACCCTTACAGGTTTCATAACCCAAATTCTATCTTCATTAAACTGCTCTCAATTGTCTCCAAGTGGTTACAAATTGAAAGAGAGAGTTGGGACACCAAAACCCGCTTTCCCACATTCCAGCAATAAAAGGGAAAACCGCCGTAATAGCGCTCAGGGACGAGAGAGACGTCCATAAGAAATTTTGGTAAGTGTGAGCGCAGCAGGAACACCGATGTAAGGGCGACTTACCTCTTCACGCTCCTAGTAGCCTGGTAACTCGTTACAGGACGCGTAATGTGCCCGAGGGGTACGACTAGCGCAGCAAACGAGCAGTTGCGGCGGCACGTCGACGCGGACTGCAATTGCGATGCATTTCGCGATGGGAGTGGTGCACTGTGTGCAAGAGAGACTGCAGCGCCCGCCCATTCGCCTCGTGCCTCACTTTCCCGCCCTACTGTTCTTGAAAACTTGCACTTAACAGGTGGTGCAATTTATAATTATACTCCTCAATTAGCACCTCTGTAATCTTTTGCTTATTTTTTATTATTGTAAATTACGTAACCTTCTAAAGAATCTATCAAAACTCATAGTGATAAATAAAACGCGACCTTGTTATAAACAACTTGTTGAACAAAAATGTATTTGCCTAATAAATATAGGTTGCTAATGTACGATCTGATCGTAAGCAGAAATAAAAATGAAGTCTTATTTTAGCAAACCTGACGGCGCGGCGCCGCCTCCAAGCGGTCGCCTGGGTGACCGCCCGTTGGTACTCGTTAACTCGTTCCACGTGTCTTAGTGTCTGTAATGTCTATTCATCGTAAGTGATAATGATATTGATATTGTACTTATTTGTAGTTATATATAGCAAAGTAAGGTGATAGTTAATAATAGGTCATAATTACGTAATAGGTAAGTAACTGATTTTATGATATTTTCATTCAATAAATTAGTTGGTTGACACTGCCACGGATACAGATAAACACGAAATGTACGAGGTCATAAAATATCTCCTAATTAGCCAACTTTTAAAAGAAGACGGTTCTCAATTCAATTCTGTATTTTGCAGGTTCTGGCCGTGATCAACGGAACTCTGTAACGGATTATAATACTCGAGTTGCTATTGAATAAATTTGTTAATATTATTAGTTAGTAGGCAGTGATAGCCTAGTGATTAAGAAACTTTCATTTGATTTTTATGGTCAGTAATGTTGACATGTCAGCAGTAATTTTTTTGATAAACGTTGTGAATAAATACATAGATAAGTTATAATTATAATATCTATTAAAGCTTGGCTAAATTACCTTAACAAAAATATTTTATTCTACTGCCCCTAGTAGGTTATTGTTATATTGGTGTGAAAGGTGCAGGTAGGTATGAATTGCAAGTATCTGTTTATGAGAAAGAAAAAGATTTTCACCAATGCATTTTTGTTATGAAGAAAGTACAAACAAAAGTTTTGACATAAGTATATTATTTGTGCCTGCAGCAAAGTGCAAAAACGAATAACTTGTGATTTTACCTTAAAAGTTTATGATCACTCACATGTACGGCACAGTTCTTATGTTCGACTGGAAAAATTGTAATAATTTTAGTAATATCGACAGACAATTTTAACCGTGAATTGTCAATATCTTAAATAATATTCCTAATTTCCAGAATTAGCTATGCAATCATGACCTACTCGTAGTACAGAGTATCGGAACAGAGTGGAATTATTGCTAAAAGGATTCTCTTTCAGTATACATTTGGACAGTTAGAATTCAATAGAAGCGATACCAATAATTTAGAATTGCGTAAATTGCAGGAAAAATTAATTAACTTTAGCTATACAACTATAGATATAGTAAGCTTTCGTAGACTTTTAAAGTAGGTACATACCTTCACTTTCACATAAAACAGGAATATGTAATCATATGAGGTTATACCAATGTAAGACTACAAATTAACTTAAGGTTGCTTACATACTCGTTCACTTCCTTCTTAATGTAAGTACATTATAACAATCCTTCTTTATCTACATTTGTAGCCTCGGGTAGTTTTCTCCGATAATACAGTCTGTTTTCATCGAGGTGATTTTCAGCCCCATTTCTAACTTATTTTTCTGCGAGATCTATCCTTTAATTAATGAGTATCTCGACTCGACATTGTAGGTAAGTATATATTTTTAATTTAACTGTAACATTTCTAAAAAATACTGTATTTTTTCTCAGAGATATTACTTGCAGTCACAAAAAAATTCTGTATTAAAATATAACATAGATTAAGAAGGAAATATTTGACTTTAGAAGAATGCTTGCCGGCATATCTACTTATTGGTTAAAAAACGAAATAATAGAAGAAAGAATAAAAGTTTGGTTAGCATGAAGCTCATGTAACCTACCAAACATACAACGACGCGACGTACTGACTTGGTCGTGATCCAAATATCTCGTATAGATAGAACATTTTTGTTCTGCAGTTACAGCGTGGGAGTCTCTTAGTTAAGATGCGTCTTAAACGCTATCTTTGTACGAAATGTAAAAATCTGTAAGCACCAAGATACGAGTACGTTTATGGCAATTAGGAGAGTTGATAAAAAGTTAACGATAATATTATTCTTGGTTTGTTTCCCAAAAGTAAAGTCCACTCTGATCTTTATCGGATGGTAGGTATGAGGTTTCTTTGGAAAGAGTCTTCTTCTTAAAAGAGTCGTCGTTATTAGTAATTAAATCTATCAGACTCCATACTTATTTGTGAAAATATAAAATGTATAAATTAAGCTTAAAATTAAACTGAACGAATTTACTCATATTCGAAAGTTTTGGATCCGTTAATTTAATATAAAGTCTAACTTTCAATATTGCTCCTTTTTATGAAAATTTCAATAGGTACTTTCGAGTGATTGTATAAAATTACTGAAGTTATTCGGTCGGCAAAGAGCTTAGCTCATATTCTTGTCGTCAAACGTAATTGTGTGTGGCAGAAAGGCAACGTAAATATAGCACGGCATGTTTCATATGAGCGGTCTCTCATACTTACGACGTACTTCGTTACCATAAAGTGAATCGACGGTGCGTAAACCATCGATATCCAGGGGAATAAACTTAGTTATCCAAAGTGCACTGGTCTGTTGGGTGAATTTTGTGCCAGGTGAATAAATTTAAAGTATTTGAATGACACTACTTTTAAATATTTGAAATATTACTTATCGCAATAAATATTACACCACTATTTAGAAATTTTATATGGGAATGATTTACAAAGAATCTACCAATTACAATTTATTGTAGATAAATGCACTCTAAAGCAAAATATTGTGTGAAAACTTTACTAAAACTAAAATATCATGTTTTTGTATAAATTATTTTATGTTTCAACAAAAAACCTAAACAATGGTCCAAAATGAAAGAAGAAGAAAAGGCAGTATTTCTTTTATCGTCAGTCATTAAAGGTGGCGTCAATTTTGACGTGTAGATACTCGTACTCGTATTGTACGCTACAAGTGCTACGCCAGGATGTATGCACGCGTTGATCTGATCGAAATGTTTGACGTAGACGCCTTAACGATAATGCTGGAAACAGACAGATACGATGGCTGACATATTTGACGTTATGAACTCGTACAGAATTGGTCATAATAAGGTGAATATTTAAATTAAAAAGACATAATAAGTATTTCTTTGTGAATTAAAAAATATATTTAGCTATATGTTTGTTATTGGAATACACGTAATATAACGGGGTTAAATGAGGGTAAAATTTATTATACCAACTTAATTAATTTAGTAAACACGTATTTCAAAGATTCCGAATAAAAAATATTTGATTACTAGAAGACTACCGATGGGTTCCATTCTATACCATAAAGTATAAGTTAAATTAGAATTTACCGTGAGCAAAGCCGCGGACATCCGCTACTTATTTATATATTCGTTATATCAAAAATTCACTTACAAGGCCAGATTGCAATTGTTTTATAATTTGCAACACCCATACGACTTCAATTTCATGTCACCGATTTGAATTTCATCCTAATAACCAACATCCTTCTATTCGGTATAGGGTTGTAATTCTGCTTATGACAGTATCAAAAGATAAAGTGATATATTATTTATGACATAATTATATTTTATTAAATGTCAAATTAATTTAGATGTCCTGATTTGATTTAACTCAACTTTACAGAAAACAATAAAATTATAATTTAGATTTTGGGTTTGCAATAGAAACAACAACAGCTTTTGTGCCATGAATTCTGTGTCAAAGTTGTTTCTAAACCTATGCACCTACGAAATCAAACAAAAATATTTTTCTAAAATCAGTTAAGAATTGTCAGAGATTTGTAGCTACAAAAAAAAAAAAAATCAGACAAGACGTCTCCTCTTTTGAAGTCCGCTAAAAATTGAACCTCCCTCCATCTAACTTTCAATATCTACAAACATTCTTATATTTAGAGAAAAGAAAAGAAATTGAAAAAAAAAGGATGACTATTGCCTTTTTTCTTTCTAAATCTTTGAAAAGTTGCAAGGTATTTTTTGCATGTCTGCCAACCTTAGTATTGCATAGTATTTGATGTCACAGCACGCAGTTCCCACAAAGATCGTGTTGTGATTCCCCGCGCGTGTACGATTATTGCGACTGAAAATTAGGCACCCGATCGGCGCTTCCTACCTAGAGACACGTTCACAGTTTCATTTAATATCGTTAAGCACGTATAATTTTCTTGTAAGAAAAGAAATTTTACCTTATCATATTTCATTCAAGTGAGCATAAAAAGAAACGTGATTTCAGTAAGTTATACTAGCACGTGTTTTTTTTATTGACAGAGATAACGTTATTCCTATAGCCGACGCCCGCTTTTCGAAATCTTTACGTTACGACGAATGAGATAGTCGCCTCAATAGTATGTCCGGCAGCAACGGTGCGGTTATGAGGGCAGCGGTGGTACCCTAGGGTGAACTCTGTAAGCTCATAAATTGCTTTAAATAAATAAAAATATATTTACTTAAAATTAAAACTGACTTTAACAGTTCAACTTAAATAAAGAACAGGAAAGAGATAGAGCACAATAGTATCGTATCTCAGCCACAAAGACAAAGAAAGAACTAATTTGGTATACACGTAACTTCAAAAAATGTACCTTCTAGTATGTTGGTGGCCAACTTCCTAGCAACAAGTACTATGTCACACGCACTAACTAGGAAAGAGAGGATGACTAATACGAGTATATTCTTGTTTCAAGGAAGCAAAGGAGTTGTGGGCGTAGCGTTATATTAAACGGGGTCACAACTCAAATACAATATAATCGCACGATTTTGTTTTCATGTTTTCATTTCATTATATGATCCTTCTGGAGTATGGTCTTGTGGTGTGCAGTTAAAGTATCAGGGTCGTATATTGCTAATATCTATTTGTTTTTGTTTTTTAGTAGCAAATACCTAACAGAGTTAGTTACACGTAAGAAATAGTGATAGGTAATTGTTAAAGAACGGCAACGATTTAACTTAACATACCTTTCCACATAAAACTTAATTACCTCAATAACAATAACTTCTCATCAATACTCGTACATTCTTTAAATGTTCTGTATGTAACAAGATTAATATTAAGACAATTAAATGAAAAAGAAAAGATATGCCAATGCCACCTACACGCAATGTCTATTAAAATGATAAAAGTACTTGTGAGTCTTGCGACACAAGTATGCAGTACTCGTAGGTACCTGCATAAGCTTATATAGATATTCTAACGAGGGTTTCATCGTGTAATATTGAACATGTGAATACGCACAGCGCTCTTACATTGCTGCTTGTGAGTGTAAGTACGACCTCAGTCTGGCGGGCTCTTTACATTGAAAAAAGCACTGCATTGATTTTATTTCATTTCACTGCACCTACTCATTCGTTAGCAATATATTTGCACTCTGTTTTGTTTGATTAATCAATAGATTTTAATTGCTACTCACTTTATTATGGTATGAATGCATAATTGGCTCTGGAAACTGTTATTTTTATTATTAAATAAAATTTATGATTATAAATTACTAGCTGTACTCAGTGACGTCAATTAGATTTTAATATGTGGTTTCCTATTTTTTTTTTGGCAAGAAAATCATACCTGTAAGTTTTTAATATATGGTGCATTTTATTTATTTACAACATGAAAGAACAACACAACGTCATAATATAATTGCATTAATAATATGACGTTTAATTTTGTTACGTAAATACCTACTATAATTTATGATTGTAGATATTAAGTAAACTTTATTATGAATGATCCCTAATGCTTGGACGGATGCAATTATTATGAGCCAACCACATCTATTCATTATTCTAGGTCTATGACGAAGCAGCTTAAAGATAACGCGTTAGTAAATTGCCCACTGGGAATTTCCCGAAATTAAATTGGTTAATAAACAACGAGAATCGAGAACAATCGTGAATAGGTACGAGTACATGTTACTGGTCAAACTATTTAATTTATTTTTGTAGCATTGTAGTTTTGTAAGTCCCTACATAATAATATACAAATTACATGATGAAAATTACATAATTTGTGTAATAACTATATTATACTGTTCGAGGAATTTAGTCCGTCTAGGCATTTAATCCGCCCATTGATTGTCACAATACAAATATTTATATTTATGAGTTTAATAGATATTATTGCGGCTGATACATAAATATCAAAACTGATTTCATCATATCTCAATTAAAATTATAATGAGTATAAAGAGGACATGGTGAAAAATAAATCTACTCAAGTAATTGTCTGTAGCGTAAATCAACATTCAACAGTAAGACAATTATAACAAATATGCAAAGCGCATGTGCAAAGTAAGTGCCTGACTTATGAGGTGTAAATTACGAATATTATACCGTAGCTGTCAATCAGTATGTTTAGTTTCTTTTCATAGACGCAGTCGCTGCTAGCGGCGGGGTCGAGAGGCACTCGTGGTGACGACTGCACACTTCGATCGGTCTCAGGTAAAGTTCATTCATTCGCGGTCATTGTTATAAACGCATGTTTACAAAACATTTTATGTACTTTTCATTTACCAACAAAAATAAATCTATATCTACCAAATATAAAACCTAAAATTATAATATCCTGCCCAATTCAAAATAGAATAAAATAGAAACAATTTTTTTGCTTGCTATCTTAGTTTACAGAAAATAGTGAACAGCATTATAAGGTATTATTAAGTAAAAAAAACTTTTAAATAAAGTTATGTGTGAAAAAACAAGATGTAGGTACAAACAATGTAATATAACAGTGAAAAAGATAGTACTCATCGAAGCCTACGACAAGCGACTCCGACCGAGGCGACAGCTGGTTTTGAGTGCGACTGGACGTTGTGTGTGCCATACGGCCCTTACGTGTTATTGGTATGTACAAATTTTATAATCAACATTTAAATGACAGTAATCAATGGGAAATATGTGCAGGTATAAATGTAATTAAAGCCAGGGAGCTTATATAAAGTTCTAGAACAATAAATATCTATATTTATGTAAATAAAATAAGAATAGTTTTAAAAGGAATTGTTTGCTGTCCAATCTTTGATACCTTCCATTTCAGCATTATTCGTTATAGTAGATGCCTTTAATCTATTTGAAATTTGCAGAAGATTAGTTTTCTGTAAATCCTGTAAGCTCTTCAGAACAAATCCACGGACTGAACGATTCAAAAAGCTGTTACGCAAGATAATTGGTCTTTATAATACGGAATCCAACTAGAGAATTCTCAAGAATTACTAAAGGATGTTTAATTTCCGAAAAATATTAATGTTATCTAAATTCTGAAGAAATGTGTCTATTTTTAACTTTAAACATATATTCTCTTATCCCTTACCGATTCCCGGTGGTATGAGGACCACCGGGAAGCGAGTAAAGCTAGTTACAGTCGACGTAGCACTAATTGGAAAGTGACAATCCTATTTTGATGATTACTCACCACCGTTTTGCAATGATCGTTCCAATTTGTATTTAATAAATACCGTTTCAAACGTAAATTCTTGTGCAATGTTAATATACTAAATTATTATATGATAGTGTTGCAATTGAAATCCAATGAATAAAATCGTAATAAAATTTAACTCTTAAAGTGATTGCGATAAATAATACTATAAAGCTTTGTAACGTTAACTCGCTTAGTTGCGAGTGAATGATAAAAAATTGTTTTTTGCAATGCCAGTTTTAATAAAACGAACGAACGTAACGAAGCAATGAAGATCCCTACTCAAATCAGGTTTATATTGAAATAATCCGTTCAAATATTATAGTTTAGAATTTTCTTATCGAATAAATATAAATAGGCTATTGCTTTACAGTGTTATAATTATTATAAATAGTACCTAATACAGTATAAATAGCACCATTGGGAAAAGACAGTTGATAACATACGTAACGAATTGTAGTGGTCAATGCCATTACTTATAGGTGCTCTTAGCATCGAAATATTTGATTGTGTTCTACCGAAATTAACTTCTAATTTCTGATAAAATCATATAGCTATAGGAAAACCTGCCTGTTTATTACATAATTTAAAAATTCTATCCGTCATATAATCCAATCTAGTTCAGATTATCATAATTCAAGTACGCATAACAAAAATAAATACCTTGATATTTATAACACGTTTTGAATAAACTGTCCATATAACACGATAATGTTGAATAAATTACTAGATACTTATTAGTCGACGCAGTAAATATTGTCCAATAGCGAAAACTTTATTATGTTATTGTCAGTAGTATTTAAACCTTTTGTATAGGAACAGTGCAGTGTTGGAATACATCTAAGCCGATTGAAAGTTGAGTGTTATGAAATAATGAAAACAATGAAAATATGAGAAATATCTTAAAGGTAAAACTAGTAATATTATATCGTTTGGTAATTATAAAGTATGACCTAAAATATATTTAAATTGTAATTTAATTTGTAATGTAATTTAATATTTTTAAATTGTAATTTAAAAATATTTTTATGTAAACAAACTATAGTAGATACCGTCAATAAAAACAATTTTGTTTATAATAAGACTAATTGCTAACCTAGGTCGGCGTAGCGTTATTCATACGCTGAATGTTTTTAAAACATGTCGTTTCCAATTAGGAGCAAAATGTTTACACCGGTCGTTTACAGGTCCGTTCTGCCGATGTGTTCGTGTCTAAAAACTTTTAATTGCGCATCCTAGTAGCAGTCGCTACACGGCGGCACACCTCGTGTTATGCGACCTCTACGCATCATGACACCGCTGACTCTGCTACGAGTACGTTTTGTAACCGTTGAGCTACGAGTACAATGTTACGCTGAAACAAATTCTACACATTTGTTTGTTTTACAATAATATTGTACATTATCGTGCAGTATTTTATTTGTCAACTTTTCTTGGAAAATTAATTACATTATATTCAAACCAATATTTTTTAATTTTTATCATCAATTTATTATCAAGCCTAAGTAACTCATTTCAAAATTATGATTAGATCAACCGATATTACAAGTGCATGCGCAGTTGAAAGTAAGCTCTTCAAATATCTTTTTTAGCATCTAACAAAGGACACCGCTCTAAATCTCTACACGTATCCTCTATAAAGATAGTGACGCAGAGATTTTATAAACAAGGTCCTAACTAGTAAGCAATCCAATTTCCGGGTTAAAGTGAACCAGTCTTTTAAATGTCGGTCAAATCTAATAAAGTCTAATTAGAATCCAATGTAGCACTAGTCTTTGTTGAGCCCAGACACGCTCAGACTAATTTAGCTTGGAATGCATATAATTTGTGAAAATCAGGGGAATTCAATAAATCGTTATATTGTGTGTAGAACGTCGATACGATTTAGATATTACTATCTAGTTACTTTTAAATAATGGAAATGTTTATATTTCATTTTATATTTATTTACTTTTATTGCAAATATCAACGTATTGATATATTCTTAACTTTCTAATATGGAAATACAGACTTTTCTCATAATGTCACAAGGCTGTAATGATCAGTTAAAATTTTTATTCATGATTTTTGTATCAAATATGATTTTTATATCAAATGTTATAAACAGATTTTTTTTCTAAGCCTCTATTTATTATCTTTATTCAGTTAAGGTATAGAACTTCTTTATTTTATTTTACTTTATAACAATAGTATATAATAATTTAATAATATTACGGAATAATTCAAAGTTAAATTGTCCGTAAAAAATGATTATAAGTTTAGTAGGTAATTATCTACTTCTTTACCTAGGAATATTAACGGAGAAAAAGTGAAAAATAATATTATGGAACCGTACAAAACCCACTTAATAATATTCTGAAATAATTTGGTTTTTAATCGTTTTGTATGACGTGGGTTAGTGCGCAGATAACATTCGCAACGCAGCTTAGGTAAGTACTTGAACGTCGCCGGAACCTTTACACCGCTAGACAAGGCGCTCGTAAAAAGTTTTAATTATTTCGTGGAAAATACTTCCTAAGACTGTAAACATAAACCAGTATGCATTCTTTCTTACCATCTCGGTGGCCGCAACCCGTAAGTGCCTTGTTTTAAAGTGTTGTAAAAAGAAGCGTAATACACGCTCTACAGCAACGGTATGTACCCTCTTAAAAAAATACTCTCTTAAAGTTGCGCATCTTTGCCATTTTTATAT
>DWQK01001000.1:0-17334 GCA_018231225.1 Noctuana stator
GAACCTACTAAATGTAGATAGCTGGATATAGAATTATTTTTTGTAGGCGGCTAAAAAATAAACGTTTTTTAACTTTGGGTAAAATTATTACATACGTACGTTATTTCTACTGTTCTTTCTGTAAACTTAACACGTACTGGAATATTTAAAGGACTTGTTCTCTAGTCCAAATTGCATTACCGTATTAAATTTCATTCACTGAAACTGAATTGAAAACTTTAAAACGAAATAACGAAAAAAGAATTAGAACGAAAAAAAGGAAAGTAGTAAAATACGGTTTAGTGTAAGCCGAAAGGTGTATGAGTTATATTCTGTAGATTGTATTAACTTGACCGGTCTGTTTAAAGTTTTCTGAACAAAAAGTTTGTTCATAAGAATAACATATGGCATAGCAAAATGAAGGCACGTCCATTTATACGAACTGCCTTACCACACTATCCACTTTTTCAAAAAATGCTAACTATAGGTATAATAAATATTATGTTACACAATGTTATGTAGTCAGTTCCATTACCTAAGTACCGATATGGTATGGTACACTGCAATAATGACGCTGGTTATTAATAGAGTGCGAACTCTTTTTATGATTATTTACTCGAATACGTTTTTTTAGCCGTCACGTCAAAACTAATTAAAGGAGAATTTGGTAACCTAATGCTAACATGTCATTACATTTACATATATATACTTTCATAGAATTACAAGCATAAAACTTGTAAAATTGTTCTGAATAATGAAAAACAATGTCAATATTAATTTAGTTAGCCAAGTATTTTAATCAATTTTAAGTAACAAGTTTCCGACTTGCCTAAGAGACATATTTGGTGAACAAAGGAAGTTTTGGAAGCAGTCCAGGCTACTGAGGAACTTTGTAAATAATGATGAATGCTATTTAGGTTGTGCGAACGTCACACTAGGTGATGCGAAGTAGACTGTAATATGTGAAATGTGGGAGATAAACACAATCCTGGTAAAGTCAATAGGTAAAGAAAAACTACTAACCTTAACATCCAAGTCGATCCGGAACGATTAGCAGGGTGTCACGCACGGCGCTCTCTCACTGCAGCACATAGGATACAGGCCTCGGCCGATGATCCTTTGATGTTGGTCCTGCGATGCTAGGGCGTCACTAACACAAAACCGGTAGCACGACTAACCAGCGGAGGTTATGAACAGGCAGGAAGCACGAAACGTCTGTCTTTCACGGTGCGAGCGTAACGATTGTGTCATCTCTCAGACAGACATTGAAGTGTCAACGTTAGTGAATTTATTTCCAACTACCTTCTAAACATTAACAAAGATTTTACATAGTACGAGTATATACCTAATTGGCTACTTGACTCTTTTGTCAAGAAGGTAGGTCATAAATAATTCATATTTGTTATATTAAGCAAAAAATTATACTTATATATAATTTATTAACACCTATAAAACCCTAAAACTGTAATTTAAAATCATACATTTCATAAACGTTCGAAAACGCTGTCCGCCATGTTAGTTTATTTATTATCTGTGCCCTGATGTCATGTCATAGACAAATTTGCCATATAAACACGGACAACCTCCCAAAGTTAAAAAATAAAAACATGATTTCTACTAATTTAGATGAAAACTATAGTAATTATTATCGTTATTGCATCGTCCAAGAATACAAAAACATATCGATAAAGACCCCAGGAAAGTTGTGGATTATAGTGCCCAGTGAAGCCAATATACGCAAAACATAGCGAAGACTTGTGCTGAGGTTTCCTTAATTTTATCAACTGTAACTCAATTTTTTTTTGTGAAGCCCATTTTGATTTAAGTATCCACCTACGCAACGTACATAAACTATTAGTTATTTTCGTTATAAATACATATTTTTTGTTATCCAAGTCAGTGAAAAAAATACTAAAGTGCTTGTGTTACTTATGTTGCAGGTACCAGGTATATGTATGTTCTCCGATTGTCGTATTTATGCATACGACGGTGTTGTCGTGAAAATATAACATTAGCCCTAGATTATTTCACATTTGTCTTTTTTCATTGGAATTGTTTAACTTAAAAGTTTGATTTGACCACATACTGATGATAGCATACCATTTTCAAACGTGATTCTATGCTAATGATTCTAATAATTACATCGTAGTCAGATTTATCATATTAACTTTTATACAAAATACATAGGGGAGTTAATTAATAGTTTGAAATTATAGTGTGCGAAAATTTAATTTCTAAAAATATGAATAAATAATATAGTCAATACTTATACCATTTCGTTTGTTTAACCACCTTGCAACGCTATTTAACTTATATGTAACCCATTCTTTACATGTTTTATACATTTTATTCTTTTACCTCTGCCTTTGTACTCTTAAATCTTAAAGTAGCCTCGTGCAATTCCTGGAGGAATGCTCCGCGAACGTCCATCCAACTTTATCTTAGCCAGCAATTGTTACAACTACTTTCTTATTTAAATGATAAACGTAAAATAGAGAAATAAAATTGTGTTTATTTTCACACGCAGATTGAACGCAATCCCTATAGAAACTCTTTGTTAATAGCCTTCATAATGTCGCAGTAACCACCTGTTACCATTTCACGCTGATTCTTTTCTAGTTCATTCACTAATGAAATTCAATATCGCATCGTTGACTTATCTAAACCCGTAGACGTTTCCTTCCTTTCCTTTCCTTCGTCTAGGCGTGATCTCATAAATAATCATATTCATAAATGTGTGGGATCCCAGGATAAAGCTCGAAGGCAAGGGATTCACTAACATCCTCTCAATAACAGTAAGAGATCCTCCTTATCTCGTAGCATATTCGAAGCGTGTCCGAGCCATTTGCCGCAACACGCAGAAAAGCTCAACTGCTAAATGATGTGAAAATATACCTATTTGTGTACCCTATGCCGATAGGTCTGGTCAGAAATTTTAAAATGGCGGCCAGTAAACTGTCACCGCGGCGACAGCTAAGTTAATCGGAAAAATATCTTAAGAATATGGTCCTACGCCAAATTTTATTTGTAAAAATTATATTTTGAAGTCATGTTTAAGATAAAGCAGGGGTTAGAATTGACTGATTAATGTACCTAACCACGAAATGGTGGGATGGTACAGAAGACGTAAGCCACAGCGCATAAAAGGTAGGTGCCGAATAAAGGTGTTTTATGAGGTATACCTCACCCTTGATCAAACCTTTCAACCCACTGCGTCAGATGTGTCGGATTCATTCCCCACACTCATCACAAACAAAATTATGAAATATCTTCGGTACTGTTAAGATCAAAACAGTTCAAACCGCAAGATACTCGTCGGATGACGAAATTATCCAGCGCATATTATTCATTGAGTAACTTTATTCATCTAGTATGGAGTAAGTATTCGCATAAATATATGAACTGATGATCTGCTGTCAAAATAAATATATGGTTTGAGGCACGTGTTTAAGTTAAGAGAAGATACGCGTAGAATATAAATCGGAATTGAGACGCTCACTGTTATTAGTTCTACATAGAAACAACAGATGACGTTGTTGTTATTCTGTATGAGATCATCCCTCGGATTTGTTAGGATTTTGATGAACCGTATTATTTAACGTTCACCAAGTGTATACAAATACCGATGAATAAAAAATTATGAATTTATCTAGAATAAAATATACTGTTGAGTAGGTGTAGTGTATTAGTCTTATGTAGTAGTATTACAAAAAGTCCTATTAAAAGTATTTTAATAATCCGAACGGAAAAAAATACTCGTGTATTTAATATATTTGTTCAATTGTCACAATATATCACAAATAAAAGTAAATAATCTACTTTATAAAAATTACGTACATATAGGTAACATACATATTCGGATTTGAATAAAAACTGGTTTTTATAACGAAATCACGAACGTTACTGAATTTAACGAGGATTCGAAAAAGGATCCATTATTTTTGTTCGCAAGTGTAAATAATAGGCCCTCCACAAGTTCATAATGACGACAATGATGAAACGAACCGCAAACGTATGAACGAAACTGTACACACAGTTTTTGTTTGTTCTATATTTTAATCTTTTACTGCTTTTTATTTGCATAATAGTGTGTATTCATATGATAGGATGTTTAATACTAAGAACGAGTTATCGCGTGTGTATTTAAGAAGTATTAATGCCACTATGGACATGATCTTTGTTCATGATCGGTCACAAGGCAGCGGCTGCAAACATTCTGATGCTTACATAAATAAATTTTCTAAGGTCTGATATTGTATTAATGAAAACACAAATTAGGTATAGAAAAGAATGTTTATTTTTAAAACTTATTTAGTTTTTTATTTTTATTATTTTATTTGTTTTTTTACTCATATAAGAGGCATTGGTGTACTATAAAGAATTAAAATAAAATAACTTCCTAACTAGCTAATGTACAGGTAGGCTGTCACCGATTTTCCGATTTTCATAAACGAATTTCAAAATCGGCACTAAAACTTCAGCACACTGAATTCTAATAGTTGGTTGGTTAAACTTATTGACCTGAAACATTCGACCGTTAACATCGCATAATGGTTCTATATAGTGCTTTCATTACGATGAAAGTTTCCAATATTTATGTTCATTCCATCCGCTTCCGAGAGGTTCTCCCGCGTCGTTAATATCGCAGTTATCGTTTAAAGCTTGTGTGATAGTAACATGTACCTACATTTTGCAATGTAAGTACATGCATGTAATGAGTTTTTATCATACAAGCATCTAGTGCGTTGACTTAGAATTAGGTAGAAATCTACCTACTTACGAGTATGTCTATGCATTATGCATTACTTATATTGCATTAGTATTAAAACATGTTCTAAAAAAACACAATAAATTAAAAAAATACTTAAACAATTTAGGCCTGTCGAAGACATTGTCTCATAATTTGAAACCTTGTTATATTTAGGTAATGTTTAAAGCCTTAAGCTTTCCTAATAACTTCAGTAACTGAATAACATACCTAGGTACCAACTGGGAAGCAAAACTACAAGAATAAGTAAACGTAATAATTTATACGAACGGATTTGCTCGTTAACATCGCATTATGGCGCGACATGGTTGTTTTATTGCTATCAAAAAGCCCAATATTTATGTTCATTTCATCTGTTGCCGACTGACTTTGTATAATCTTCTATACCTAATATGGTGTTAGCTTGGCTCAAAACAGACTTAGCAAACAAAAATATTTTTTACTTTTTTTGAAGGAACCTTCAAGTTCTTAGATTAAAATATAACATTCATAATTAACATATAAAATTTTTCATAATAAATATATTGAATTGTAAAGTCACTCGTCAACATTGCATAACACAGCGACGTAGTGCTTTCATTACTATGAAAGTTTTCAATATTTATGCGACTTCTTAGAGCTTTAAGTAGCTCTTTACCGTCGTTTCATATCGTAGTTCGCCATATGTGCTCTCATATTCATATGTGAACAGAGTTTTAATTAAATTACCATTCTAATTTCGCTTGCTTGTTATAGTTATAAAATGTTTCTTTTAAACGGGCATTTGTAAGGAGGCTGGGTTTAATTTTTTTCTTAATTTAGGTTTAATGTTCAATAGTTATAATACTTACGAAGACTTTTTTGACTTCTTCACTAAGTAACTAATAGATATTCACCATAAATTAGCTAATAATTTTACCCATCAGCTTTATATTATTATTCTAGAAAACGTATTTTTTTTTTTAAATATGTTATTTTATTTACCACATCATAAAGCTTAATTAGGACGTATGAAAAATGCTTCTTTGTTTACTTATGTGAACGGTGTAAAAAAATACATTTCAACGTTTTAAACATACCAAAATCATTGCAGGCCATGAATTCTCATAATCTCAAATCCTGTAATCCTCATACGGACAACAGTACATTAATTAACCCCTATTTAATTATTTATTCGTTAACAAGACTTAAAGGTAAAGCATAATTTAATGAAAACAGGAAAACAGGCAATTAATTCACAATCTCTATTATAAATGCAACGAAACGTTAATTCGTTCACTATGCCTCGATAGAGGAAAATAATGAAATCGTTGGGGCTATTCTCAAACTCTATGTTATTTAAACAGTTTGTGTGTCTTACTAATTTCAAATTCAGATGCTATTTTCTACCAGTCAATCTTTACGCGAAGCAGACAAAACATTGAATGCCGTTATATTAATAGAACAAGGATAGTAGAAACTATACATAACTAAAGTTGTTAATTTTAAGATTCACCTGTCATTATGAATTTATTATGTGACTATATTATTTATATAAGCAATTTTGTTTATGGTTGTAAGTGTTGCAACAAAAAAAAATAATAAAATTATGTTAAATCTTCAAAAAAGAGAGTTATAATTCCTAAACTCCTAACACTGACTTATTGAAACGAGTGACATCATTATGAAAGAGATCTAATATTTTCAACCACCATCAACATTCCATATTTTCTGTTTTGAAGATCGATATTCAGCGATAGTAATACTTTAGGGAATATTATTTTATGAATCTGAAATTAAAAAATTATCAAACTTAAGGGTTATTTATTAATAGTGAACATATATATACTAAGATAAAATTTATGATTAAATTTCAAAGTATTGAGTAAAATTCAAAATAGCGTATCTAACCTGAAAAATATTCGAGATACCAGCTAAGAAACCATATTTTTTCAAGTCTCCGCTCTATCTTGTTTAGGTTTATCCTAAAAAATAAGAAAATCAACTTAAAACAAGAAATATCTTGTTATGATCCACAAAAATGTAGTCTCATAACATAAAAAGTAAAAATGGTACCATACTGAGTTCATAAATAGTGGTTCTAATATACCTAAATATAAATTCATATGAAAACCAATAACACTAACAAGAAAGCATTTGAGACATATAAATGTAGCTACCCGAACGTCATCGTTACGTAGTTTCTGACATAATGGGCAAAACCAATCGCCGTCTGGGGGTGAGTCTATGCCCACACACTTAAAGTGAAACCACTGGACTGTACATTGAGGTGAATCACAACCAATCATCGGCACATCCGCTACATCTTCACCACAGATACAATAGCTAGTATTCAAAATATCGTCAACAGCAAACTGGACATTCATCTCTTCGTCGATCGGCAGAATATTGCAAACATGAGCAGCGTATCGCCACCTCTTCAAGCCGCAAAGCTTGCACCAGAGACTCTCCGTACCGTGACGCCAATACAGATGTTCTACCAAAAGCTTGTAGTCATAGTAGAACATGGCGCAACGACCACAAGTATAGACAATAGTTTCGGTGTTTACTGGACCGATTCCAGCATTCATGTTTCCCCTGAATTGAGATCGTTGCATAACAAAAATATAGGCGAGATTTGCACTCAGAAATAAAAATCCAACGCCAATATATCGACGATAGTCTGAACAGAGTAACACAACACAACCACAGTTTATTGTACGGACAAAATAAGTTTACAGTTGTTATGTTGATTTGAAAATACAGTGTTGTGATAAGTATGGAGATACAAAAATAATTTATACTGTAAGTACATGATTGACCGATACATAGTGGGGATTGTAGCTAATTAGTTCGTTCATTACTAAATTAGACATTTACGAATTGTTTCATTTAGCAAACTATTATTTTTGAAAATGTGGTGTGAGTTATAGATTAAGTATCAGCGGATAACTAAGCTATTAATGAGTGCTTAAAACTTGTTAATATTTACTACTAATTACATACAATTTTAAAACAACGTCAAATTAATTTGTATACACATGAATTGTTCCTTTAACTTACTCATAAAGCCTAATTGATTAAAAGGATAAGTAATTATGTTTTCAAGTTAACCTATTATCCTAATTTACTTTATAATTTAATATATGAAATTATTTATCATGAACAGCATTTACTTCTGTTGATATATTTACTCAATATTCCACGTAATCTTTAACGTAATTTTAATCTTTAAAGTATATTAAATATTCAAATCGTTCTTTCTTTACTTTCCGAGTCAAATGAGTAAAGCCTCAACCCTGCTGTTCAGCAGTGGCTACTTAATCCTTACGTCTGTATTGAGGAGCCACCTTTACTGTTATAACTGTTTTTGCCTGTTTTACAACAAATTGTGAAATTGATACTGGGTTACACTTTTATATAAAAGCTAAGTGCCTCCTGAATCCTAGAAAAACTATGTTAGTAAGATAGTATTTCACTAATTCTATTACAGTCTAAATAACATAATAATAAATCTATATAAAGTACATAGAAAGAAAACCATTACTTATCCTTTTCTTAAGAAGTACACGATTGAAACTAGTTCCTGTCTTGAATAGAAGCGCTCCAGTTACCGTTTTAAGTAGATGCAACACAAAGAATCAAGCACAAAGGCAACAGAGTCACCGATAATCCTATTGTACAGGATTTTATACTTTAGATAACCATTACTTTCGCTAAAGTAATGCTGCCTAATGCATCATAATATACGGAGTCTTATAAATTTCGGTAAGAGACAAGTGACATCATCGATTAACTTTATATGGCCAAATAAAATCAGCTGTACCTAGTATATTGATGTTTCTTATCCTAACAGCATTCTAAGACAAAGACAAAACTATTTATTTGCACAAATCATAGTTCCATGGGTATATAAAAAACGTTTAAGTATTTATGTAATAAGTAAATTAATGAATCAAAGAGTTGTGTGTTATATGTGATAAAAGAAAGCTAAGCCATTTCAACTTTTTCTCCCAATTGTTAGTAACGATTTGTTACGTATAAAGGAGCTATAAAATTATGTAGTTTCATTTCAGATATTATGTTAGGGCAATATAAACTCAGTGACTCTGTCACGATTCACGACGGCATATTGTCAGCCGTGAAAAAACAGTGCGCAAACGGCTGTCCCCAACACGCCTCCACATTTGCCTTCAATACGAATTACGTATATATCTGCGTCTGACCTCATTCAATATCCTTTTTCCAAACGAACAGTTTTATCGTCTTTGTTATTTCCACCCAATGAACGCTCACCCCTTGAGGGAAATGATTGTGACGTGAACATAAAAACTTTCGCTTTAAGCTAAGTCATAGCGTATTTTTATGAATATTGTTGACTGATTAAATAAATTATTAAAGTTACAAAAAAATTGTCAAGAAAGAATTATAAATATTATTATTAATTTTATCGTGGCAAAATCCACATGTCCAAGAGATCTCCATTAAGTTTTCGAAAGATATATGAAGTCAGCGTGGTCCGTATCCTTCTCATACTTGAAATGTCAAACCCTCTCATGGGTCTGCATGCACATGCCCAGCAGTGGAATAGTAATGGGTTTATGATGTTGATGATAAATTTTATTACTTATTTCCGGTTAGATTTCAAGAAATTTCATAGTTTTATTATGCATTTTGCTATTTAAAAATCAATTTTATCATGGAAAGGAAATAGGTACCCATTGGTAGTGCTATTAACTAACCTTAGTCTTTTAAGGAAAAATCATATTGTAGAAAAGGCTTTTTTTCACGTAGTCTTGGCGGTAACAAGTACATTTCATCCCTTTTTCAAAGAGCTACTTTAGTTTTATTTATTACAAGCCTTTAATTTCCTTCATTAGTTCAGCATTTGCCGCACCACATGTTGCTCGTAAATAAATGCATTTTATTAAGTCCTATAATTATGGCAACTCTTATAATATGCATATTTATAAAATTTATGTTATGAGTACCACTTAATATGCCTACATATTCATATATAGCGTATGCGTCATGGTGCCTAACCTACATCACCATCTACGTTTTTATTGCTGCAAAATGTTTATGTAGAGCAGTAAAACTGTTTACGAGAAAAAACAATTGTCAGACAACAAATTATTTCTGATAGAAACTCTTAAGATAATGACTTTGAACAATATCTGAGAGTCGCATTCCGCGAGTTTTTTTTTTTATAGCAAGGACTTTGTTCTAAGTGAGCGGATTCGAATTAAAGTATAGCGCCCGTAAAAGTTCTAACTGAATAACCCTTTTCAAGTAAATTTATTTGTTCTTATAACGAAAAAGCGGTCCGGAAACTATTTGGTGATTTGCGTAGGTATATTATAACGTCAATCGTTTAATATAGAATACTGGCTAACGAAACGATTACATACTACGACACGTGTGCGGGAACCATGCGGGACGTAGTTCCAGAGATTAGCACGTTCAAACGAACAAACAAACAAACTCTTCAGCTTTATATATTAGTATAGATTATAATAGAGTATTTTAAATTTAAATAGTTTCAAACAAAAATCAAATTTCTTTGTAATTTCATATTTAATTTCTGTGTAAGAACAAATTACTTACTTATATATAAGTATAAATGGATAAGGATGTACCTATACTTGGAAAACCGAAAAGTGTTCCTATTGTATGATATGAAATAAATTGTTATGGAAACCTTCACGTATTTTAGCGCCTTGTGAGTAAATAGAAAGATATTGTAAATGTTGTATATTGTTTAAATACAATACATTTATTTGGCATAGCTTTTTATAGGGTTTCACTCGAACTGATAAATGATAACAAATCTTTATCAAAAGAAATCGAATTTCGTTTTATCGAAAGAAAGAACTGAAATACGACTGTTCATCATTTCTGAGAGTTGCTGTTCAAGTCTTACTCCCAATTTCCTGCCGCTCAAAGTTTCAACGATTTCGGTATGATAATATAAAATTTATTGTAATGCCGCGTTGCTGCGTAAGTCATTATTGATAACAGATCCATAGCGCGGACTCGCTCGGATGATACTAATAAATATGCTAATGTCGGCGTCCCTGAAGGATTTTCTCGGATTTTCATCTGCGATGATGTAAGCGAAAATAAAACTTCGCCCTTGCAGGTCTATCCCAGGTCCCTTAGCTTATATATATTACAGGTGAATGTTTTCAAAGGCTGAGCTTACTTTAACAAATTAGGTTTTAGAAAGAAAAGCAAAAATAAGGTCTGGAAAATACTTTTACTTATTTTATAAATATCATATTCGGCAACTACCCTAGTTTAATGTATCTGATTCTTTTTGGATTTCACAATTATTTTGACGCAACGGTCAATATCAATATGGATAGAATTTTAATTACAAGTCCATAAAACGTATATCGCATGTGTCCAGGGAATGTTTACTTCAATAGCGAAGAAATTACTTTCATATTACTCTTTCTGCTAAAATATGTAGTAGCAGCAATTTGTACTAAAGTATATTATAACAATAAAAGTGCAAAATCATACAAACCTTCCATCGGAACAAGGTTTGATCCCGGACTGAAACGGTACGTAAGTGGTTCTTCCTACTAAAAACGCTGAGTTTTCCTTTTACGATACGAAAAGAGGTTTTCAGAATCTCAACGAGTAATTCCCGCAATATAATATAATCGTGCATGTTACTGCATATGCTAGTCATGTTTTACTGTAATGACGTAATAACATTTTCGCCGTGTCTTATTCAATATGGCGATTTTCACGTTGCCAAAACGTTCTCAGGCGTCGTATTTTAATATAAAAGCAGTTTTGTTAACATATTGAACCGCAAGAGTACCGAAACGTGAACATTAATATTGTTTAAAATTTTAAATTCATTTTATCACTCCATTAACAAAATTTTAATTAGGTACCTACATTAGTTACAGCATACTTTGTATGGTAAATATCGGTAGTTTTAATGGTGGGGTCAAAGGGGGCAAAGGTGGATTTTTGTTACCTCTCCAAAGTAGTCTGTAGAATTTCTGATCACTAAAGCTCTATCGCTGATTATCTAGTTTTTTTTATAGTAAACTAGTCAAACTTAAAATAAATCGCTTTCCTAAATGACAAACACACCTACAATTAAAGTATCTAAATATAAAAAAATACATTCGAGTTGATAACCCCCTTCTTTTTTATAGTAGGTGGGACCATAAATCGTGCAACCTTTCATTTAATAAAAGCTTGTTATAATTATTTGAAATACTACTTAATAATCCCTACCAGACCATGAAACCAGAGGTGCGTACATAAGATTGTGCGTGAATGAGTAGACCACACTCAAACTCAGCATAAACCGCAAAACCACATCTTGATTAAATTCAGGTTTTATATGACTCTTAAATCTTGAATACATTCTACGAATATTAATCTTATACTAACTACAGTCCAAATTGTAGCCATTTGATATTGAAAACTTATAAATAGCAAACTAATATAAATATAGCTAAATAATAAAACTGGGATTGTTAAAATAATAAAAAAGATTAATTAATTAATTAATTAATTGATTAATTAATTAATCAAAGATTGCTTAGTCTAGTAATTTCGTTTTAATAACGAACTTAATAGAAAGTCCTCAAGAAGTATGCCGCCTATTTATAAGGTTTAAGTTTCCATGTAAGATATACGAGTAGGTATATCTTGATACAACTTTACACACTTAATATTTACCTAGGGACATAACGGTTAGAATGGCCATTTACCCTGTTATTCGATTGCAGCTACACACGGCTTACCTTTGTCCGATGTCCGTACCCAGCAAGAGGTGACCGTATGCAAATATAATTGCGGAGTGCACCGGACGGCCGCGCATTAGTGCCGCTTTGTGCAGAATGACTCGCTCCATTTCACATTGCCCTGAGAATTAGCCGCTCTCAAATCCGCAGCGAACCTGTGCAGATTTTGGTTTTGAATGTTAGCTTCTAAAACACGTCCAATTGACTTTACAGCTGGATACTTCGTTGATTTGAGAATAACTTTGTTTGAATTTGCTCTTTGAAATAGGTAATGCTTTTTGGACTTTCAAGCACACTAATGAACTCCTCCTACACCTTCGATTTACCGGCGGCATTTAATCTTGGCATTGACTGGCATACTCACTAGATGTCCTCAGTAAAATTCTAGGTTTCAAATTCAAAAATTCACACTGACCACTAAGAACAGTCTCACAACAAAATATTGATGAAAGGTTCAATTTTTCAACCGAACAATCGTTTTAGAAACTTATCTAAATGCTTTGCAAATATATTCTCTAACATTACTATTACTATTCTCATAGATTATCGATGATAGAAAATTACAAAGGTTGATTTTATAACTTGGTGAAGATAGCTCTTGAATTTGGTTATTATCATTATACAAAGTCGTTAAGCCTTGCCTTCGAGCGTTTTAAAAACTTCCGACACTCAAGTTAGCCATCCCTTATCTCCGGTAATGTTATAAAGCATGGTGGAGTACGCTCCAGAATTCTGTTACGTACTAGGAAACATAATCTCAAAACGGGCCGATCTGAGCTTAATAAACGCTTTTATATTATAATAATATATGTAATAATATATGTAAATATACTAAATGACGTCGCTTCCGCTGTCTGTTCGCTTAAATTCTCTAGTACTCAACGGATATAACAGATAGGGTGATTCAAGAGGAAGGTTTATATGTACAGTTTACTGATTTTGAGACGGTATAAAATTCGCCAGGTCAGCTAGTGTATTAGAAAATACATTATAAAAATGTAAAAACGAACTTTGTATTCGTAGTTTATAAACTACTAGTTACACTTATAACTAATAGTTTAGGGGAAGTAGGTTTAGAGACTTTAGAGTTATTATTTAGTTGACTGCTTCTTGCAAGATCAGTAGAGCGTACTTTGACTTCGACACGAAGAGTTTATTTTATTTCATCGAAAGAGCTACACTTTGACTGAGATCAAGTTCGCAACAATTTGTTTGCGCTTCGCCAATTCGAGATTTATTACTGACTGCACCTGCAAGGTGCTAATATTTATTGAAGCGTTGCGTTTTTGACGTAGCTAAGTATACGAAAGCGAATAATATAAAAAGAACAAATTATTCCAAGAACCGACAGGACTAGCAACGTTTTGCATAATATTTTTTAAATTCAAAGTCTTTAAACTAACACTCTTAATATATCGTTGACACTACACAAGAATATAAAGAAAATTCAGATGATATCGAGCAAACATTTTTGAAGCCGGTAGTGAGCTATAAAGTAATGAATATTGAATGAAAACATTACAAGTAAACGTATCCGATAATAATTCGTGTACGTAGTACGTACTCGTATGTATCTTGCTACAAGAGCCGATGAAACCTCCAGTTCTGAGTTCCCGACAAGCGCAAATGGCGTATAAATAACATTTTATGACATATTAAATTCCGCTATCCGTTAAATATGCCATTTTCATGTTTCAAGTGTTATACCCATCGGAAGAAATAATATTTTCACTGCATCTGTGCAAACTGGAATTTGAAGGTTTGTTTAGTATTGTTTAGTTGTTTATGGGTAGGTATATTTATTTTTTCATCTTTGGATGATAATGTAGGTGGGCACCTATTTATTGATGTTTTATTTTACACATAATATTGTGTACTTAGATTATTATAGCTTATATTCTGTCATTGTATAGCTCGTTTCCATGTAATACATATTAAGGTAACCAATATTATAACCACATTTCCTACCACCACACAGTGCCAATGAATAGCCGTGTCGTAATTTTAATTTAATCACTTCATAAATAAAATGTTCGCAAGCATTAATTATTTCACTGGATCATAATTTAATTTAATATTATTTTCACAGCTGTATAATAAATTCAGAGGAAATAATAAGTATGCTTTTGCTTGGGAGGAGCCATTATAATTTTACAATTATTTTTATTCGTAAAGGAAAATCCACAATACTGTCATAAAGATATTTAACATATTAATATTTTTAATATGTTAATGTTTATATTAACAGCTACAATGTATTTTTTAATGAAATAAAAATTGGCCCAGAGTAATTTTTTAGAACATAACATGAGTAGGTACAGGCATGCCGGCCATCTAGAACTAAATGATTACTACACGCACAAATCATATACAAATACATACGCAAACCTCATACCTAATACACCTTGTATTTAAGTAGATAATTATGCGCATTGTACATATACATCTTTCAGTGGTTAAAATGTCATGACCTTTCACCATCTTCATCGAAATAAATTTCAAAAGATTCAGTTGGTGTCCAGCGTAGTACGTAAGATAGAATGTGGCTGCCGAGTATTGACAGAACAGGCAAATTTTCTTGAAGTCAAAGCACGTAATTTCTTGTAGCAGCTGTAGAATTTTGACAGTGAACCTCGACACGAACGAGAATTAGGTACCTAGTTAAAAGAAAATTATTATTTTCTTATTGTTACAGCGTAGTAAAGTTACATAAAAATTATTTTAAGAAAAAATTAAAATCTTAAAGTAATTGATGTAGGAATACGAATTCCAATAAGATAAGACATAGTGCTAGTGTGTCTATTCTGCTGTCCTACAACAGGTTAGCTGTATTTTTATTTGCTATATATACTTATAATATTGTGAAGTATATGAATAATTTAACTAAAGTTTCCCGTTTAATTATACCCATGCAATATACGTGCATTTTTAAACTGTAGGTGTATTGCAAAGTGCAAACGCACATAATTATAAAGTTTTGGTTTCTATAAAAATTTAGTGGCAAGATGGATTCTATTTTCGGGTATTCCTATTATTCGGATATCAAGATGTGGTTGTATGCAAATATAATTGGAGAGTGCACCGGACGGGCGCGCATTAGTGGCTCTTTGTCTAAAATGAGTTGCTCTATTTCACACCAACCTACACCACAACCAAATTACCCTTTCCAAAATCTGCTAGGCCATTCTCGGTCAAGATTTTGATAGTCATAGTATTTTCCGTGTGCATTTTTTGTAATTTTAACATACGTAGCTAACCACTCAGTTACAATTTGAAAACATTATAAGTTTTCAAAAAAATGCAAAAATTACTTCAACTAAGGAATTAATAATATTTTTTATTTATCGATAAGCAATTACCTTACCTTATTTTACCTTACCTTACCTTACCTATACCTTATTTTAATTTGAAAACCAACAGGAGCTGGAGCTGCCATATGAGTCACATAATGGTAAGTTGTCATCTTAGCTTATAATCGTCTCCAACAAAAGAGTAATTGCTTGGAGACTTATTTTGTCGTTAACAAAGATTGTTATTGAATTCTGTGGATCTAGTCAATAGCGATGGTATAAAAGTAACGTCAGCATCACACTACCTCCTCATTATCATACAGATGAGCTTTCTTAAGAGGAAGCCACAACCCTGATGTAAAGTACCTAAAATACTGTTTGTCCCTATTATTATATTCGTTTATTGAAAGGCAAGGTACTCTTTCGATAATAATTTTTTATAATAATTATGATATTTATTCATTTACAAATTTACAGATTTCATGAAATTATTTATTTATTTATAGCGCTGTCCAAGCGAGGTACTAAGTTCAGCCATAGTTTTTAAATCACTAGGTAGGTAAAGTTTGGCAAAATTTTAATTAAGCTAAAACTCGGTCGAGGGGTTTAACCGGATGAGGTCTATAGTTTTAATTTTAAAAGCTACTAAAGCTCATAAAATTATTTAACAGTTTATGTGCAGTTTTTCTACTCCTTAAATAATTACTCTTTTATAAAAAGAATGTTGTTTCTCGTTGATTTTTCGTGGAATTGTGTTTGTTGCTTTTTTTCAAGTCGCTACTTTGTCTCTTTACTTTCATTTCATCGAGAATCATGTCGTGAACATATAAGAAATTCATTTACGGTTTCTAGTTTGAAAACTTTAGAAAATTGGTTTCTTTTTTATTATTTAAAAAGCATAAGGTGTACAAGAAGTGTTCTTGATGTACAAGAAAACATAACATTAAAAAATGTTTGGACTTGTCTTCGGAGTAAAGAGTTATCGAATATATTATTTCAGATTTACAAGACATGACATTTTGTAACAGCAGAGACATACAACGTACAGCATTAGTGGAGTCTGAAGTTATCTCTGAATTCGCGGCACGTAACGGCTTGCAGCTGCTGTGTATGATATTTTATATTGCCCAAGACTTGTTTGTAATGTAGAATGTGATTCTCCTTCATGTAGATGTGGTCCGACATTTATAAGAAATCAATAGATATCATCTAACACAGTGTTGGGGCGGTCGGATGTCGTCAAATTCAATACTGCATTTCATAACTTCAGTATGTACCAAAGATCTTTGATTGGTGACTGTTCTTTTTCCTGTTTATCTATTACTAGCTGTGCCCCGCGATTTTACCCGCGTTAAGAATTGTAACGTAATATTTAATAGCCTACAACCTTCCTCATAAATGTAGCTATCATACACAAAAATAATTTTTCAAATCCAACTTGTGCTTCCAGAGATTAGCGCGTTCAAACAACCAAACAAACAAATAAACTCTTCAGCTTTATATCTTAATATATATAAATTACGTGTCACAGTGTTTGTCCGCGATGGACTCCTAAACTACT
>DWQK01001001.1:0-17325 GCA_018231225.1 Noctuana stator
CCCATTTGGTCCAGTTCTGACAACGGCATCTACTCGTATGAGAAAACCATATAAGTCTTAAATGTTAGTATGTGCGCGACAACTTTGAAGTTGGTCTTTTTCGTAACGCGAATTATAATTTTAGCTCTAACTTTTTTATTTATAATTCTATCTTTAATTATTCGTAGATTACATGTATGCTACTGAAATCATCCAGTTGGTAGCGTACGCGTTACCATGCATCACGATACGAGAAACTTAGCCCCAACGTGACCCGTTAGTTAACCAAATAACTCTTATAAGTGTAGTCGCTATCCAATAGTAAATCAGATATATTGTACCAATTACGTGACGCTTATCGCAGCACGAATTTGAATTTGCAAATCAGCTGTGACAGTTTCTAACAACTTGGTTGTCTTGTTTACACCGCTAGGATAAACGTCTGAAATATTACTTAGACAACTAACGTTAAGTAAAAATTAATAAACGGATCCAAACATTAAAAAATTAGAATTATATAAATCTATTTACAATGCACAAAATTATAATAAACGATTAAAACCCCAGAATTCCAATTCTGAAAAATATTAATCGTTATTTCATAAAAATAAATCGAATAAAATCATTAAATTAACATCTAATAATAACAATAGGTTTTGACCTAGAAAAATCATCAATTTGCTCCTCCATAAAAAATATAAAAATACCCTATGCTACCAACAATGTGCAGAAAAATGTTAATCCGAGGGAGGCAACCGTCTCATGCCGATGCCCTCTCGAAATAGCCATATGTAATGCAATTAAGACTATGACTAAATACAGTATCATTATTATATAGCCCTGTTTACTGTAGGTTATTGGCAATGTGATCGCGAGTGGAATTTCATCATAAGCGCTAAGTGCTTAGGCAGGGCACGTTAAGCATTCGACTGTTGATATACATTCTTGTAACATCATGTTACATGCTTTCGAGAGAATTGATTTCCCTTATAAACGAAACTCGTCCCTCGTGTCCGATTGGTATTCAAATATTGTACAGTAAGATTTATGCCGCCTATTAGGATTCGATATGCCGCCAACCTTCTTTTATATCCCACTGCTGGGCACGGGTCTATGCTCAAAACCGGGGAAGGTCTGCAGCATACTCCACCACGCTGCTCGAACGCGGATTGGTGGGGATACGGGTTAGTGGCCAACCCGTGTCGGATGTTGTCAAACAGCCCATAGGGCCTTCGACTAGGTTAAATAACTGTTATCTATCGATAACAACCGGGTCCGACGGCTTAACGTGCCCTCCGAAGCACGAAAGCGCGCATGAAATTTGCCACTAGCGGTCACCCATCCGAGTACCGGCTGCGTCCGAAGTTGCTTAACAGATCACTTTGAGATCGCTTTCGATCTACACTACCAGCAGGGCTATGCGCGCTTCGATATATAGCAACCAATATAACAATCTTTTCGCAGTTTAAATAATATGGATGTGGTTTTTAACAGTTGAATTCAAATTTGAAGTAACACGAGTCTGTTTTAAAAAGTTCAAATTGCAAATGATACTAATTTGTTTAATACTTCTGTGATTATGTGTTTAGTTAGTCGTTGGAATTAGTATACGAATTTCGTAAAATGTAGCAATTCTGTCCTTATGAACTCAATTCAAATTAAGCACACGTAGTTTACATGTTGTAATTGAACAATATTCGTTATAAGTGTGTCCTAAGCATGCATTTCACAAAGATCTTATTAAGTGAACTGCAGTCTTCACACTGACGTCACTATGAGAATGACTTACCATTAAAAAGACTGTAAACCACTATATAAATAGGACACATATTTTATTATTTATATACTATCCCCTTTTAGAGCGACGTGTTCCTTTTACATTCAATCGGAGGCAGCGCTCAAAAGCTGTCATCTCTGTTACCGTCTTAGTTAATAATTCAATAACGATGTAAAAACGTCACAAAGTAATTAAGTTAAGGGCAGTTTAATGAATCACTGATGAGTTGTTACGAAACGATATTAAATTTTAATCTTCACTGAGGGTGCGGTTACAGTGATGTGGTATTTTGTTTTCAAAATAAAATACTTTACTTTCAACAGTATTTCTACTTCTCGTTGTGTAAAAATATCAAAATTGATAAATTTTATAATAAAGAGTAATTTTGAGAATAATAATGAAAAGTAATAATGGAAAAATAAAAAATTGAAGTCAATTATTTGAACTGAAAGCTCCAGCGTGCTTTCAGATCCTACGTGTTGAACCAGTGGCCTCTAATAAAAAGGTCTGATTCTAATACTAGCAGGTATACCTAACTTAATTCGCATGGAAAAGAAATCAAATATATATATTTGATCCCGGTCAGATTTTGGTATTAGGATATAATGGATTAAGAATTCCAATTTTGTTTATAATTATTGTTTATCTATAGATTTTTTATTTTAGTGTTTTCTTCAATTGCGAATTCTTTACCTAACTTTCTACTAGATAGAATTACTAAAAAAATTGTAATAAGCTAACATGTGCTACTTCTAAACTACCTTTCTTCCAAATTTCATCACATAAATCAAAGACGGTTTTTAGATTTCGTGATTTTTCAGTGAGTAATTCTCCATTTACAGCGTGTCCATTAAAATTCCCTTTATGGAAGGATGACACACACAAAAAGCTGTAAGTAATCTTAAACGAATTCGTGAGACTTGGCCGTAAGAATAAATGACTTCGTAGAACTTAATCATTAGTAGTACATAATACTTTTGCATAATTAATGGTACTAAGAAAGAAACTTTTGGATAAAACGAACTTGCCCCACTTCCTCACTCGACGCTTAGCGCGTACAGTCCCAGGTGACTGGCCACTTAGTTACTAGAATTTACTACGACGCGACACAGTAAAATATCGCACGGGCATACAGTTTGTCTTTATAATAAAACTTTTGTTTGATTAAGTATGAATAATCGTGTAAATGGTATACTGTTACTATTTTGTATCGTTGGTTTTACGAGTATGTTACTCGTGAATAACCTATTATAAAATTTGACTATTAAAGATATTGAAACTGTGATTTACCTGTATAAAATGTCGAATTACTCCTATCATCAACCCATCTAAGTCACAATGCTAGGCATGGATCTCCTCTCAAATAGGTAAAAGGTTTAGAACACAGATAGACCACTAAAATGGCCAAGTTTGGGTGTTCGACAAGCAATTACTGTCACATAAAAATAATATTGAAGAGTATTTGCGCCTATATTAGTTTGAATTTGAAAAAAAAAATTACGGAGGACATTATAAATTAGCGCAATAAATTAATGCTATTACAGAACTTGGTAAAAACGTTCTTGCCCCAACAGTTCGCTTGGCGCTTAGCGCGCTCTGCCCCAGGTACTAGATTTACTACGACGTGTTCTAGTAAAACATTACACGAGCCAACAGTTTATATTTATTATTAAATACCTACGTGTAATTAAATTTTTATGTATAAAACCGAAAGGATACTCTCTTACAAACACAAAACCTCAAAAAAATACTTAACTTTTGACAGGAAGATATTTGGAAGTCGTGTCCTGGCACAACATTGGCATATAAGTCACTTATCGTTTTTCATGACTTTAGTTTATATTTAAATAACACTTTACATTTCTGCTTGCATATGTAACTAAATAGGACAAATAGTAATGTAAATAGTAATGTTAAAAGACTTATAATGAAAAAAAAAAGATTATGTAAAAGATATGAGACTAAGAATTTCTTAATTTTATGTTGGAAAAGCTTGCCTGTGATATATCTAGTTTTAATAGCCACTTTATTTTCACAACCTCTATGACAATGCAACTTGGGTAACACCCCAGTACCTAAACAAACATTAAGTTTGAAACTGACTCTTGACACAGGCGGTAAGTGAAAAGACGTTAAAGTTTTCGCATTATCTCAAAGCATGGTTGAAGTATAGAATTTTCAAAATAACTTTTCTACGGTGGCCACACAAACTTGGTGCACAAGAAAGCACTTTATATGAGTCAATATAGATCCTGGTACACCGAAATTTAATAGAATTATTGTTTCGAATGAAATCTAGGATGAATTATTAAGTTCGTTGATCCATGTTGTTTTTAGCAACAAGTAAATAAATCTAAACGAATATAAATAAAACATTTCCATTGCAGTACTCGCGGTATATACAAAAAAAAACTTTCGGGCGGATTTCGAAGAAGAGCTTGGTAGTTCAGACAGAATTTTTCACAAAACCGTTGCAGAAAAATATTTGTGAGTTAAAGTTTGCAGCCAAATATTTTTGGAATTCTTTATGGACGAATTTTAAGATTCATAACTTAATTCACACATTAAAATAGTACGTGCACTATTTTATAACAATTTTAAAACTATCTTTTCAGTACCTACACTAATTGTAATTTGACCATTTATATCTAAAAATATGATAACCTCAGGCGAGCTGTGAAAATGATACTTCCAATATAAAAATGTAACATAAACCTATAAGCGGTTTCAAAAATTGTTTACGGTACGATAAAATCGAAATACTACCCCAAGATATATATATCTTTGGATAAAAATGAAAAGCACTCTAAAAGTTCGTAAAGTAAGGCGTTATCTCTATCAAAATGGCTACGTCTACTAAGTTTATCGTAAATCTCAAAGCTTTTGTTTGTAATTAGTTCTTTTATTGCGTGACCTATCACTCCTTGATCCAGTTTTTATAGATATTGTACTAAATTACATCGTGGAGGTCGGCAATTTCAGCAAATTTGTTTGCCTCTACTTTTAAAACTCGTAATTATAAAAAATATGCCAAGTAGTTGTATATTATAACGTTTGACATTAAGGAACAGATTAAATTATTTTTTTTAAATAGTTTAAGTTGAGTTCCTTTTAAAATTAATTTTGTTTTGCTTTAATTTTATTATTATTTTTATTAATTTAATTGATGGACCCGAATCCTTAAACAGACTTATTCCAAACTCGGAGACTATATGGACTGCCTTTTTTACGAGAAATATTGTTTTTTGACAATAGCGCAAGTTAAAAGTTTTCTGAAAAACAAAAAAGTAAAAATACTATCACAAAATTACATCACTAATAAATTAAATTAACGCATACACTAGTACAGTTTAACTGCACATACTCGTAAGTACGTACGTTTACCGCGCAGCGTAAAGTATTCGAAAAACCACGAATTAACCCATTTAAATTGTTTAATGTTAATGTTTCGAGTTGGCCTTTACAGTTGCAAATGTCGCAACGCAGTATTATTAGTTCATCATGG
This sequence comes from Noctuana stator, assembly GCA_018231225.1. NCBI lineage: Eukaryota > Metazoa > Arthropoda > Insecta > Lepidoptera > Hesperiidae > Noctuana > Noctuana stator. The sequence continues at coordinate 5,262 of DWQK01001001.1, forward strand.
AGAAAAAATCATTTAAAAGTGTGTGTATCCTATAGATCTGTCTTTTATGGTGTGCAAGCGTTTATGGTTTGTGTGCGCGTGCTTTTGTCTCATTGTTATATGAGGGCATTAGAAATATGTTTATTTTATTTTTTTTAAATTAAATTGATTAAGATTAAGATAATAATTGTTGAAGCTTATTGGCCAATTACCAATTTAACACATTTTACATTGGAAAAAATTAAGTTTAAATTAAGCATGTTAGTGAAATGTTTTACTACCGTTTATGTATAAATCACAAAGAGACTTTATTATATGAGTACTCAACCGTATTTTGTCGTTTTCCTTGTCAATATAAACAGTTATATAAAATAAAAGTAAATTCTACTCTCAATGTATCAGTAATACTTAATAAATAAACACGTCGAAGAGAGGAACAAATAGATTCTATTTGTTCTTCGAAGTGAGGCCTTTCTACTTAAAATGCTTTCCTTGTCTCTTCATTTCCTCTGAAATTGGCAATAAATCGATTCGTGGTTCTGATTTAATCTATATCCACATGATTTTATGTAGGAATAGCAAAGAAAGGTAGAAATTATCAAAATAAGTTATAAATATGATTACGCAAAAAGTTTAATCCATACAGTTTTTTTGCATACGATCTAAAACATTGCACGTTAAGGCTTTTGAATTAAAAGCTTAATTATTATTCACATTTTTATGAACACGGGTTCAAAGAATACAAGCTAAAAAGGTTCACCCGGCGCTTTTAGATTACCAAAGTTCATGATAAAGTAAGTACAAACAAAAGGAAAGTGACGGCACCTAAAAGTAAATTAGGAAGCGCATTTGAGAGCGTATATTTTTCCGGTGGTTGCATAAAAGCGTGCCTACATTTAATAATTGAGGTAGTCTTAACTAGTAAAGTGAAAAGTGAAGTGAAAAGTTGAATATTGCAAATTTGAAATAAAAAAGTTATATGTATTTCAGTTTCTAAGATCGGAATAGTAAACGAAAGGACAGACATACTCAGTGACTTTTTTAATAAACCTATACGTTACTATCAAGTTATGAACGTTCATTACAATGTAACAGGCAAGTGACCCGCTGCATCACTTTATGAACTTACAAAAAATTATGAAAGTGTTGTTTTCTTAAATGCAAATGCCGAAAAGTAATCTAACCTAACGTAGGCTATTCTGATTATGGTTTGTTAGGGTTAAATAAATTATCTAATAATGTTAATTTAGGGTTCGAGCATGTTGGTTTTTTTATAATTAATTTGATAATTTATAAATAATTGTTCAGAATATTTCGATAGGTTATAAAGTGAAGTATTCAATTATAAAGTAACAGTTATCACAATGTTAAGATGACATAATAATATTATATCTACTATAATAATATAGTCTATATTTATTACATCTCTTTGGAATATTTCAGCCTAATGCTCGCAATTTTAAGATTCTACAAATATAATATAACGGTCTGTTCAATTTAAATTTGAATCAAAATCAAAGTGAGATTACGATTGGTAGACCCAAAAAATTTCATCACAATTTTCGCTTTCTATGCAATAAATCCCTCGTAGAAGGTGCGTATTAAATGCTCGTTAGCGGGGCAAAGTAAATCTTCAAAAATGGTCTTACTTTCGACGCGAGAGCGGATATAATGTAGAAAGAGTTTAGGAAATTGAAAATTGTGCCGCGGAATATAACCCCATTACCGAGGAAATGAGCTACGTGAGTATGTTGTAGAATTTCTCGACGCACTTCACTGTTTTTATAGATACCTTTGTAACATACCAACGTTTGATGCGGCTAAGTAAAAATCTCTACCGTTTTTGTGTGAAATATTTATGATGATGCATGCAGAGTTTGTGTGTTACATTTATTCTGTTGTTTTATATGTATTGTCTGTTTTACGTGGCTGACTTCGTGATGATATTCTGAAAAAATTGTATTTATACTAAGAGATTTGTGTTTTTTGCGCTATAGAGTAAAGAGAGAAGGTATCTAATGTTATTGATGAGATATTTAGGTAAATAATCGAAAGTAATCGAATTGAGGTGCATGTTATACGTGTGCCATTGTCAACTGCAACCATTTTTTGTTATGATTGTGAGTGTGATGATTTGAAAATAGACTATATTTAAGTAGTTACACACAAGTTTCGTAATTTCAAAATCTGAAACTATATAAATAATGATTGATATATTATAATGTTATTTTGTTTATTTTGCTCAATTAACTTTTACAGAGCTCCAAACAATAATACGTAATTTAGTACCTAGATACTAATTATATTTCTGTAGGTATACAATTAACATCTTAATTAAAGACAATTATCTACTATATAGGTACAATACATCAATGCGGAGATATAATTAATATGTAACTCTGCCTTGGTCGAATTACTTACTACGTAGGTGAATATCTTAAATGATACATTATATAGTCAATGTGAATATGTCATTTTTCATAATCATTGTCGAATCGTCATTTTCGTAGTCCATGCTATATGAAATTAATCCGATTTGAAAGAAAAGAGAACTGATCATTTGTTTGACAATGTGTTCTTTGTTCGAGCATGTAATTTTACATGTGTGCTATGTGCGATACACATACATAACACATCGTTGTAAACACAGTTTGTTCTTGAAGTTATGTGTTGTAAAGTATTTGTAGGTTTTTTTATTCAGTTCATCAATAAACTCTCGGCAAAATACGTTTATCGTTGTATCTTGATTGGTTAAGTCTAATTAAGTCAAGTAGAGTTACGAATACTTCTCCTTCTCGTACACTTTTCGAATTAAGAAGTGTACGAACTCCATAATTAAAAGTATAAACTGTACTCTTGTAAGTTGCACCGTTCATAAAGATATAACTTTTGTTTATGACTCGCCCTGAAATATTGTAAGCGTTTCGATGGTGCCGTAACAGATCGCCCTAATGAGAAAAGTTGGATAGACTCCGTGAGTCTGAGAAACAATGCCAACACCCAACAATTTCCTGACACTGGACAATCAATTCAAAAGCTTTTTGCAGCTCGCGCCAAACTTTCGCGAACATTACAGTTTTATAACGTTAAAACGTTTTATACAAGAAAAAATTGATTGACGCAATTCTTTTAAAAGTATCTTTGAAGTTTTCGTAAAATTCTCTCACTTTGTGTAAAATTACATTTTCTTGTGTTTCGTGAAAATACAAAAATGAATTTGTTTAAAGAGAATGTCACTAGAGACGCTTACTTCCCGCAGTGCCAGTGCTACAGGCGGCGACAGAAGCCAACCGCAAATTACCTCTGCGTGCCGTATATTAGGTACCTCTGTATTATAATACGTGTAATATACTTGTAGCAATTCGTAAGTATAGCTACTATACGAATACCTACGGTTAATAACAACATCATGCGTAATACATGTCGAACGAAAATATAAAAAACATTCCAAACATAATTTATAATAATGATATTACCTGTAACGTTAAAATGCTACGATGATGATGAACGACCGAAAATGATACGATATAATACATCATTCATATCAGGAACTGGCGACTAAGTAACATAAAATATATAACATAGTGTACATTAAAGTATGATGCAAGTGAAATATAGCATGTTTATTATATTTATTAATAGTGATAGGTATTTCCTATAAAATTCTTTTGCCTTTGGAGTGAGTAAGTGTTACGTTGTTACAAACTCCACATTTTTACTGACTTCATTCTATCATTGTTCATATAGCTTACGGCGGCCGTTGGAGGTTGTTTCCGTTTGTTTGCTGAAGGCTGTTACTGAGAGCTCGACGGCTTTGTGCTCGTAATTACATTATTACTCGCACCGCACCTGTCATCATCAAACACTGCTCACAAGTTTCCTCATTGCAAAAGTCACAAATTTACTGATCAAGATACAAGACCTCAAATATTGTAGTTAGGACATTAATGACAAAAAAGAGCAATGCGCTTCGTACCTACATAATTATGTATTAACAATATTAGCTAACGAATATCTCCGTCTGTTAAGTATAAAAAAATATGAGTCTGTATTTTTGTATTTAGTTTATTAATAAATAAGATGAAATCTTCATTATTGTAAGATAATATCAAAAAAGTTCTTTGTTAAAGTAGGTACTAATATTTACTATGCACTTCTCAGTTTTACATGTAGTTATTGAAATATTACCTCCAAAATAGTTTGAACTATAATATTGGTGTATGCTGCGTTTACCTGTTATTGGTTTTTCATGTACCATAATTCATTTGCTAGTGTTAATACTGTTGCTATGTTAAACTGTTGGTAAACATAAATAAATAAATAAAAAATACTACATAATGACAACGTAGTCAATATAATCAAGTCAACATAATAAACTTCAAATAGACATAAAATTTACGAATGTTTGAAGGCATTCTTCAACGTAACGTGACGTTTATATTTAAATCTTACATATTAAACCAATACCAGTATTAGTTACCAGTTTGACTAGTCACATACAGGCAAGGATTTGTGATTGTAATCCGCTGTGGCTGTTACTAGATAGGCTACTAGACCAGGGGCGCAGTGGGCGCTGGTATGCAATTACGTCGGAACGTACATGTATGCACGAGGTACACATCGGATGCATGCATAATGTATGGGCCACAGTCTTGAAGTTTAACGTGAAAATTTTATGTGTGGAAACTAGCTACATTTATTTTACGTCCTGTTTTAATGCGCGATATTAAAATGGGTAAAAAGGAAGTTTTTCGGTTTTTAGTGAAATCGTTCTTACTACATACTATAATTTTTTTTTTTTATTAATTAGGCTTTGCATTTAATATTATTAAGGTTCTTCGTCATCAGTTGCTACCAGTCGCAACGAAGAGACTAAAGGTATTTTCATTTCTGGTTAATATAACTACTCTTCAATTTAATATAAGTTGACTTTGTGATTTCCTATTTCAGATTTCCTAAATAAGATAAAATTAAAAAAATAACAATATTCTAGCTATTAGGAATGTATAACACCTTTAATAACTCTCGGCACACTTTCTATTTCGAATTATTCTTATTCAATTCAATCATGAAAACAAAATCAGCCGACACTCACAGCCGGCTTCATAAGAATATATAACGTAGCATTTTTCCTACGACCGTTTTGATAAAATATAGTATGATATAATAAAATTGTGTGTGTCAGTTTTTGCAGCGGCAGTCCCTTGTCACGCCGTGGCGTTTGTGTAACCGTCATCGACATTTTCCCTTATTCCCAGATTTACCAAAATCTCGTAGTGGCAAGCGTAATAGATAGTATTGTACGTTGTTTGTAATAGTGTTGATTATTCGGAGATGGATCAAGTTTTAAGAACTATATTTATACGGAAAAAGAGTTTAATTCCCGTGAAAAAATTTACGCAACATAAGTATCTGATGTTACGAGTATATCACGCAATAATAGAATATCAACATTATTTTCACTCGTAGTTTTTACTTGCAGAGTAAGTGGGCATTGCTTCTACAAAAAAATTATTTCTTAGCAGAGATTTCTTACTTAATATTATGCTTAAGGGTAAAATTTTATATATTCTTATTGTTTCTTGGTAATTCAACCCATACCTTTATTGTTTAAATCATCATGGACGATCGAACGATCCAATGCTTACTAGATAAAAGTATTAAAATGCACTTTAGCATTATAATTTATCTTAAATAACTTAGTTTTCGCATATCGGTTCCACACTTGTTGTAAGACAGGAGGATAAGAAAGGGATAAATCCATTTTATCTACCGAATCGAGATAGTAATAACTTGTCAAGCCCTCATAAGAATTTGATTCATGTACATACTCGTTTTATACAAAATGTTTTCTTATTATTTATAGGTGGCATTATACTTAATCCATTGTTCTTCTTAATTTTTATAGGATACAATATAATACTCGATTATTATCACCATCTTATTGAAATTGTACGAGATATAAATTATTGATTAGTTGGCATTTAACCCAGCAATCGCAGATGTAGTAGTAACATAATATTTTGATAAATGCATTCCCAAAGAAAGAATGCTACGAATACAGACATAATAAAATAAATATTGTACACATAAGCTACATTCCACGAAATTGGTATTGCTCAAGTGACATAAAAAAGAATTACGTAAACCCAGATCTGGATTAGAATTTATACGAAATTCCTGCAAAAACACACACAGAAAAGGGTTATCTAGATGATATAAAACTTTTGGGCGTTCATTTGAATGCGGACTCAGAAATGATCGTACCTACCTAATGAACTTACTGAAGTAAGTCAAACAACGTGGGTTTTTCAACGAATTCGGTTCTATATTGATACGAGTTTCTACTGTGTAATCAAAACATCCACTGGAAAATTACGTTAAGTAATATTTCAGAAATTAATATAGGTATATTGTGTATACTATACATCCTTAACTAAGGCGTAATATTTTAGTACATCTTTATTCTTATGTTTCCATGATTAGCATAAAATCACTCACACAAGATTTTTTAAATATTTTGATAAACAACCGCATTTATATTAATATTTCTTACAATGGCTATTTTATTAAACTCTATTGACATTGTAAATGACATTTTCAATCAAGAAAGGCCGTAGCCTTTTCTACCGTGATATCCCAAAGAATACCCATGATGTAAATGGGATCGCAGCTGGTCAAAAACTTTACTAGTCTCTAGTAAAGTTTTTGAGCAGTTTTATTTTAGCAGATCTGTGTTCAAACCATTTAATTTTGTCTCGCACCTATTCTCCAGAAAACTAACCTAATTTTATGAACTTATTACTTGAAGAGTACAAACTAACTAGTTTTGGAGAGTGAATCTCATTAGGGTTATCCCTGAAACTATTTAAGATCTCTGCCTTCAACCCTTTTTATGTCCCACTGCTGGGAACGGGTCTCTGCTCACAACCGGGGAAGGCCTGAAGCATACTCCACCACGCTCTTCCAATGTAGATTGGTTTCCATACGGCTTAGTGGCCAACCAGTACACTACCAGCGGAGCTATACGCGCTTTAAGATCGCGATTTAAGATCTTTAGTATATTAAAATTGTACAAGACAAGCAATAGGATGAAGAGTTTTCTATTGAATCACTTAATATGCCATAGTTTTCATGGACACAAGACGATTATAAATAAGTACGTAATTTATTATTGTAAAACAGATAGTGTCGATGTCGATACAATTTGATGTTATTCTATAGTTTAAGAATCACGTTATTACATAGTATATTAATATCACCAAAATACATCATCTACTTATACAAACGTGTCACTGAAAAGTTAATTATACATATGAAACATTTGTGTACACGTTGTCCGCAATAGTTCAATTTATGAGCTCGCAAATATGTATGTTTCGTTTTATGCTGACATCGTATATTACTGGCCACAACGCTATTGAGGAATAAAATAAAATTCCATGCCATTTGTTATAACGTTAAATAATGAACTCTTGATGATTATTGTAATTATAATGATAAGACAGTGATGATAATGACGTAATTTTTCGTAACATTCTGTTTGAGTGGCAAATAAATACTATTAATAAGGCACGCAATAATGTAAGGCATAAAATTGTCTACATAGGTATATTTCATAAGTGTCCTTCTCTGTCTGTACGAGAGTTACTACCTACAAAAGAATTTCAATTCCATTTTATACAGAGCAACTAGAGCGGAAATAAATATTTCTAGTCTGCCTTTGAAATATCTTTTAAAAATTTGTATCAGTATGAAATTATGGGTAAAAAGTTGTTTTAAAATAAATGTATATGATATTATCTGACTGCAGACTACGCTCTTTCAAGAAACAAAAAAATATTCAGTGCGCGTAAAATAACGTCCGCTGTATGAGTATTTTTGAGGTGAGTTCAATTGCATTGAAGCAACGCGAGTCTAGTCTCATTGAAAGTAGTAAGTATGAAACGGAATATTTATAATAAATGTTTACGAACTACGTTCTTTAAAAATTTATAGTTTAAATTTCACCTACACTTAATATTATTTTATTAACAATTTTATATTCTGTTGATAAATAAAATAAATAGTAATTTATAATTGTTATTTTTTTATATTTATGTGTTACCTATTTCTTGTTTTGTAGTTAAAATTAATCGAACATGATTTTATTTCATCATTAACTTTTTTTTTATTGTAATTTTTGGATTCAATTTAACGTAAATAATAGTAAATATGGTCTAAACTACATGATATTATAACAACTTTGTACTTACCGATATTTGTGCAAATAAATAATTTTGTCTTTATTTTTTTGTCTCATATACCTACCTAGTACGAGTATGTCGGCCGTCCAACCATAAACGATCAATTCACAAAAAAGGCAGAAATATCTCACGTGAGTCTTCCAAATAAATAAACGTATAATATAGGTGCCAACGTCAAAACTGGCTTATAATTAAACGCAGTTATAATTAAACATATCGAGCATACCTACGGAATAATAACCAACAGTACGTAGAAGTAGTATTAACGTGAGAAAATGATTGGGTTCAAGATTTGTAACCGTTTGAAGATTTCCTAGAAGTACGAAATTGACTACACATACATCAAGCAAGTTGTTAATACTTAAAATAAAGCCTTTAGGCCGAGAGTGTGCGTGACTTAGGTATCAGTCCGCAGACGAGTAGCGTCGTTTACTCCGCACTCCTATTGTCTGCCAGACAATAAGCTTAGAAAGACTTTAACACCTTACTACCATATAGTACATTCAACAATAGATAATACTAATCCACCATGTTTACAAGATCGTCGCATACTTATGAACTTGTAACTTCTAAAACTAAACGTTTTGATAATATTTCGACTATTACATACACATATCTACGAGTATGTGGCAAAAAGTGCAAAAAAATTACTATACGGAATATTACACAATATCATTCAGTAGGTACCAGTAATAGAAAAAGTTTAATATTTAAATAAATGTAGGTACTAAAGTTAAATTAAATAGGTACCCGTTTTGTCACAGTCAAGTCGACTAAATAGACTCATTTACTTTCACTCGTAAAATAAACTTATCATTAACAACTTATAATAAAAAACCAGAACTACACTTCGCTTCGGAAAATCTAAAACGTTTATTTTTCCAATTATAAAATCCTACCCTGACTACAGGACAGAAGCACTTCATTAATAATTATGCAGGAAATATTTTTATTTTCATTTAGCTTCAATTTAGTTTCTATTTAGGTTGCGCAGAGGTTTTATCAATCGTCGGGCGTCGTGACGATTCTCCCCTAATGGACACACACTCAATTAGCTTTTATTGCCGCGGCGTCGTTCAATTTAACGCGTTACTGCGGCCGCACTTCACTACTACGGACCACGGCACCTATTTATTTTGGCATAACATCGCTTTTTCTGAATTTGACCTACTCTCAATTAAGGCAAATGCCATTTCCTTACCATTCATTTCACTCTGTTTGAGGAGCTAATTATTTTTCCCCTGAATTTCGTTTGTGCATAAATTTTTAAAGGCAAATCATCACACGTATATTAATTCATATGCCTACATATACTTCTTGATTTAGGAAGCACAGCTTTTCAATCAAGACAAATTAACAGTGATATAACTGTAGCATTCTGATTTTCTTGCACGCACTTTATACTTATAAGAATGTTTTTTAATGAGCGCTCTCAATATACGAGTATTCTCGTCGTCACTCGATGATAAACACACATAAAGTTCTCATGCTAGTGATATAGGAAACAGTGTGTGTGAGCAAGTTAGTACGATAAAAGCAACTCTCTGTCGATACTTGAACGCCCCAGTTTAGTTCGAATAGTTGCTGTCAGATACCACTGAGTGCCTCTTTAGCGGTTCTACTATTTCTGAACAAAGGGTACCTATCAAGAACGGATATGTTCGAATATTTAATCTTTGACATTTATATAACAAAACATTAAGCTTTTAAGTGTAATACGTTTTAGTTATCAAATTGTATGAATCACCGTTTAATAAAAATATTATAAAACACTATACTGATTATAATTATAATAATACGTGAAGAGAAAATATTTAAAACTGTAGCGGTTAGTTAATAAATGTAGCAAGAGATAACTGAATTAAATAAATCGATCGAATTTCTTTCCAAATGAGTTCTAGTTGTTATAAGAATTCACATAATATTATTAATTACTAATACTATTTTACATTTTAACATAGGATTAGACAATATACATAGTAAAGGTTGAATTACCTTAGATTTTAATTGCCAACTTCATTTATTATAGGTATCTCTCTTAAGTCTGTTTTACCAGTTAACATAAATAAAAGAGTGAATTTTTTATTCAAGTTGAGTGACTAAAATAAAAACGACAACGAGTACGACCGCTAGTTTCAAAAGCTATTCAAAGTTTTTCATTAAAAGAAATGAAGTTCTGAACGAAGTCGTTGAGACGTCATCACATAAGTGTCAATCCCCTGTCACTATGTGTCGCCGGGAGTTTTCAAGTGTTTTTTTACATTCATTTTTACATTTCTATGTAAGACTTTCCCCTGTTTGAGAGCGGTCCTTAGTAATTGTGGGAGCACGTTAAAATGTTTTTTAGAGTGTCATTGAATAAGAGTTGTCTCAAGCTACGTCGTATGCCTACCACATTCCTATTGTTACTCGCTTTTGAATAATTACGAAAAGGGGTAAGTAAATAGTTTTTCTGTGCCTATTGAGACAAATTTCTATTGTAATAGAATTTCTTTGCGAATGCATAAGACTGATCAATGTAAGTAAGTAGTATCTGTATCTTTATTTTTTTTAAGAATTTAAAGAAGAGAATTGATACACAAATAACTCCGAAACTTTTGGGCCACACTATGATAAAGGTAGGTATTTCTTTTTAGATACAGGTAGATAAGGTACTTATCCGTACGTAGGTACATCTACGTATGGATAAGTACAAAATAAAGCAAAAACAAAATGAAGAGCAAAATAAAGAAAATAAATAAAAATGATATAAAACCACAAATTATTTTACTGTAAATAAGTCCATTTGGACTAGACTCAGTTTGTAATGGACGAACAGCAAATACTTATATTTTTTTATACGTAAAAGTACAACGGTCACAGCGAGATTGAAGAAATTAAAGCTAAACATAAGCCTATTATTTCCTGTCTAATCTAACTTCGGTAACAAACACATTGATGCTGTTTTAATCTTAAAAGTGTTTTTACTTTATATTTCTCATAATACCTATCTACATTCTACGAGTAGGTACATTTCATTTGTCATAATGACACAGATACTCGAGAGGCAAACGGGCATAACTATATGAATGCTTTTCAAAGATCAGATCCAGCCATTAAATAAAACGAATGTATGTTGTACAGCATAGTCTATTGTTACCTAGTGTCTAGTTCAAACTCATCGAGAAATATCATGTGAGCGTACGATTACAATATGCGCCATTTCAACCCCTTTGGAAATTGAAACTGAAATACATCTCACGTTTGAATGTCGATGTGTATTATAAACTACATGAACGTGCATCCGCTCTTAACTTTATCCTTTAATAAAACTGCATATGAACGAGCGTTCTCTTCTCATTAATACATTGAATCAAGAGACTTCAAGTAAAAATTAAAGGACCTTTTATACTTTTCTGATGTTTACTTCTTGTTGTATCTATAACAACGATATATTATTATGTATATTGTGAATGATATATGCTGTATATGCATATGTAGATATATGTGAGGATGGTTTTGTAACAAATAGTTGTCATATGCAAATAAAATATCGCTTACAATGTTGAGCCGCGGCACTTTGACATGGAGCCCATAAATACTGTGGAAAGCAACAGCTGGGATGAAAATACAAGTCAGCAAACCATTGATGAATGACTTTATGAGTTTCCCGTGACTCTTTCATTAGTTACTTAAATTAAAATTTATTTTAATGTGAATATCACTCGTTGTAGTCTTAGTACCTATTAAAACTAATTTTCTCTGTATTTCCCTAGTAATTTTAAATACTATATGAGCATAGCTTAGTTTTTTAAAGGACTTCGACAACCGTCAAGTTGTGCAGTTCGCCCGGGGAGGTA
>DWQK01001002.1:0-17314 GCA_018231225.1 Noctuana stator
TGCAAGTAGATGTATGGGCCAAACCGAAACCAAATCTAGTATACAGTAAACTATAAAAACTCGTACTAGGCCCTCTGTTATATCGTTGGTTCGATATGATCCAGTTTGTCGGTAATGTTAGTTATGAGTTTAGATTCTATATAATTATTACAGTTTTAAAATACGATTAATTACATTTTAATGAATAAAACTGTCAAATTTAATAGATAACTTTGAGCCTTACTTAAATAAGATTACGCATCAAAATAGCTTGCCTGGCCAACTGGATCATGTCGTCGCGTTTTCGAAAACTTTTTTACAATATTTATAAGACTTTTTATTTGTTAAATTTTTACGTGTCAACTTCCGATGTAATTTTAAGCGAATAAAATTTTTTTTTCACATTGTATGAAGCGTCGAGTATAGTTTTTGAATGTACTTTACATTGTTGCGAACTAAATAATAGAGTGATTTACCACATTTAATTTAAAGTATTTTATTCAAATCTTTACTAAACACTAGACTCTGAAGAGTTTTTGACCATTCACTGCGTTAACAATGCCATATGAATAAAACAATGCCATCTGAAACCCAGCTTAGCCGATATGGGTGCAGTTTTCACTAATGTGATTTTTATGGTGTTCGGCGGAGCACGTGGCGTGTGTACTTGAGGATTGGAGGTGCCGAGAATGGTGCAAGTTATATATCTGTGACCTCAATACTAGAGGTGCCAAGGTCCGAGGGTGGTAGAGGTTACATTACCGAGGTGCTGAGGGGCCCTAGGTGGTGGTTATTGATGTACGGTCTGGATACCTGCGGTGGCTCGGCGGCGGTCCGGCGGCGGTCAGTAGACGGGCATGTGCGCGGGGTTGGCGGAGGGCGCGAGGCGCGTGTAGGTGGCGCCGCGCGCGGCCCGCGGCCCGCCGCCGCCCGCCTCGTTCTTCAGCGCGGCCACGCAGCGCCACTGGTTCAGGTATTGCACTGCCAGCCGACAAATTACATTTGTACAAAACATTCGGTGTACATGCATGACTAGTGGAACAGAAAACAATATGAGATGAAGCAGTTTGGACTGATGTGCTGGGCAGGGGTCAAATGCGACTTCCCACAGTACGAGGCTGGCAATGTGTGACAAGATAGTTTACTCAATGACGTTTATTTGAGTTGTCAAAACTCATACTTATTGATGTTGCCAACGCCTAATAATTTGAACCCTTTGGCTGAAGCTAGCTACGTATGAAATCTATTAGTTATAATTCATGGATCTATAATATTATAATTAGATATCCGATATATCTACTTAAATGGGACTACACTTAACGGCAAATAAATAATGGCGGTGGCAGACTCACTCTTCCAAAGCCTGACGCAGCAGTCGTCCCCGGAGGACGCGAGCAGCGTGCCGGTGACGTTCCAGGAGACGCGCCACACGCACGAGTTGTGATCTTCGAAGGCCGCCATCACCTCGCACTTGAACCGCACCCCGCACCCGTTCGTTGTTGTGCTCGACGACTCACTGGAAAACACCCAAATAAAAATAAAATAAATTAAATAATAATTAATAGGATTCTAATTAAAAAACGGAGTACAGTCAAGTGTCCTATCAAAACGCCTTTAAACCATTTTTAGCAATATTGTAAAGTACAAAATTTGGATTGGGTTTAAATATTTTTATATTTTTTCACATAAAGGTATCTCTAAAAATGTTATAAATGTGTAAATGCCGGTGTACCACAGCCAAACAAGAGTCTGAAAGTTGCTTTAGGATAGAGTAATAAGGTGCTTCAAATGTTTTTTTCCATATACACATGTTGGTACTAATATTATTAACATTTGAGGACATTTAAGTCTCAGTAAATGAATCCAGCCATTATTCCTTTGACATTATTTTAATAGTACTCACGGCAAGGGTTCAATCTTGATGATCCTGACGTCCTTAGTGGCGACGGCCAGCAGGTGGAAGGAGCGGCCGAGGTTGGGCGCGAAGGCCAGGTCGTTGACTGGCTCCAGTACCGAGGACAGGCAGTCGGTGCGCGTCCAGCGACGTGACGCTTCACTGTACCTGTGGGGATGTTCATAATACTTTCAGGTCACTTTAGAGGCCCCAAAATTATGTTCTTTGATCAGTACCCCAATTTTCATGTTCTCAGGGTCGGGTACTGCAGTACTAATTTCTTTGAGTTTTCTATTATCCTGACTTTCAACTAGTTTATCTGGTGTACTATTTCGTACTCTCTTTCTTTGATGAAATTCAAGCAGTCACATAAGTGCTTTTAAACTGCTATGAATGGATAAATTAAATCCATAAAAACTAGTCTAAGTCAGGTAAGTGTTTAGTTTACTATTACCTAAAACCTCCAATACACAAGAATGTAAAAATTTGTCTTTAAATATACCAAATTGGACATTAAAAGCAAATTCCGTAAAAAATGGAATGAACATAATTTAATTAACTTACTCATAAATGAACACTTTGCCATTACAAGCCCCGCTCTTATCATTCTGCACATTGGAGCTGCCTACATGTGGTTCGTCACTGCCTACTGCCAACATTGGTGGGTTGGAATGCACTCTGAAATAGCAATAGTCAATGCAATATAATAGAATTATAATACTACTTGACTCATGTATCACTAAACTAACTTAGTGGTAGTAGAGCTTATAAAGTTAACATGCAAGAGACAGATGTAAAAGCAATGTAAATAAAAGATTTTCAAACTTTTGGGGGTATACATTAAAAAATAGGTTTGCAAATTATATGACATCAAACGAAAGGGCTTGTGGGAATCTCAAACACATATTTGTTAAGGCAACAGTTTAGAAAATAGGTATAAATTGAGTGTGGGTGCCCTTTGAGGGACTTTTGTAACTTTTACTAAAGCTAAGCATTCATAAAAACGAAATTCAAAAGGTCCCTCGAAGGGCACACCCGCATAAATTGACCATTCCCCCTCTTGCTTCTTAAACCTTAAAACAACTTATTGAACATAAACAACTAACACTTTTCCAGTTCATCTGTTGTCAATTTAGTTCAAAATTAAATAGCAATTAAAAATAATATTATTTCTCCAGTGTTTATAGATTACCTCAATAAAGATGGGTTCCATGAAAGGCAGCTAATTGAAACTTTTGTTGGAATTTCATGTTGAAGAGTCCACTGCGCTAAGTTCATTACATCTGGTGCTTCATATATCCTGTAAAAATATAAAGTATTTCCTTGAGATTAACTATTGCATTTATAAGCTAGTAAATACAATACACTACAAATAAAATACACTAACCTGAACATACATATAACTAAATTATCTATACTAATTATTAAATAATAATATAAGGCCAAGACTCACTTCAGTTTGCTGAGTCATTGGAGTAAGTAATATAAGGCATATTATACAGTCAAAACTAATTTACCTTATGATGCCATCAGCTGAGCATGTGACAAGTAGGAGGCCTAGATGCTTAGGTCCAAATTTGACATCAGTTACTGAAGTTCTTGAGTCAACCAGGTTTGATCTTTTCACCCAAGTGCGGAGGCCTTTCTCAGAGCCTGATGCTGAAGCATCACCTAAAACAAAATATTTTAATTGTTAAAACACTAGCAAACTGATCACGATACTGATTCTTATTTCAATGCTAAGCCATTAAAAGACCATTGAGCAGCATTGATTTATATTGCAATTCAATATTTTTCTGTTAAATTATAACATACCAACTTCCTCCCATATGGCAGCAGTGCGGTCAAAGGAACAGGTAGCTAGCACTTGTCCAAACTCAGGGTGGGCCCAGGTGACCTTCCACACAGACCCATGGTGTGCTTTCCAACTCCCTGTAAGCCTCCAACCTCCTTTACCATCTGTGTCCCATACCTGAAGAGTAAAGTAAATGATTCTTCAATGATTCTTCATAGAGCCTGATCTCACAGAACAGATACAGTGAGGTCTGAATTTAAAATACTTTCGAGAGGTTAAAGACCGCATAGCCGAGGAATCTAATAATTACTATTTATCTATAATTACTATTACTATTAATCAATATTTACGAGCCTACAGATAAAATTATAATGTTTAAACAAAACTAACCTTAACATATTGGTCACTTGAACAAGTAGCCATTCTTTCGCCGTAAAAGTCGTACGCAACATCGTGAATCAAGTCTTTGTGGTCGGCGATTATTGTTTGCGATTCGAATAAATTGTTTGCAGCTAGATCTCCCATTTTAATTTTAAATTTTAACAAACTTTTAAATACAACTCGAGAACAATAAAGTCTATCAAACAATAACGATTGAAATTGACAAATTTGATTTGATAAAAATGACAAATAGAATCAAAATGACAACTTGTTGTCATAATAAGTATCTTAGGTGCCAAAGTTGATATTTAGTGCCTTTGTGCCACAGATACATAATATAGAAGTAGTTCAATGATCATAATGTGATGTTAAGGGTAGTAGGTTCTCTTCTACTATCACACGTATGACCTGCCAGCCCATTCACAGACGAAGACAGCCTATTAAACTAGCAGCTGATTTGTAAAGTCGGCAGTTATCAACTTGGTGGCTGACCCACTACACATAATCAAAAAAGTTTTGCAACCGTGTTTTGTCTGTACATTACATTCGTTGTCTTGAGCACCCAAATGGGTAGCCTTTTTTAAATATATAATCAAAGGTCAGAGGTCAACAGTTTAAGTCGCTCAGAGGCAGAGTAGGAGTACATTTTATATTATACTGATATTCAGAACGATTCTACTACTGTTCCTTCAAATATCTTGTTTTAGGCAATAGAATCCTAGGTCTTTATTTTAAACATAAGTTCGGGAGTATATATCCATAAGAAAGGAAAGGGATTTTCATAAAAAACGGGCAAGATGTATATACTTATATATTAAATTACATAACGGGCTCATTAACAATAAACAAATGCAAACATTCACAACATTATTACACATACATAACTGTCCATTAGTTTTCAACTAATAATATAGTAAAAACGATGTTAAACTTCAATTTATTATTAAAACTTTTTTTGGGGCAACAATTAACTGTAATTGGCACTAAGAATATTTTACTAAAACATATTGTTAACAAATGTATTAGTTACTTACAACACTAATTTATTAGCAAGAACTAAAATTAGAGAAATTGATTTCATATTAAAATTTCATTGGTAATGTTATCATGAGATTCAATATTAATGTATGTACTTTACAAATTACTTATATTGTCAATTATCTTACTCATTTCTGTTGGCAACATAATTATAGACTGTTCATTTAAAAAAATAAAACTGACATGCAAAGGATGAATAAGTTGATAATTAAAATTCGCAACAGGATGTTATACAACTAGTTCTAAATTAAAATACTATTTATGTAATGTGCATATACTTTTCAACTTATTTACCCTTTCATTCTAAACAGCAGTAACATAAAGTCTAATGACAGATTAAGATCTTAAACCTTCAATTTAGTTTACTACAGACTTTGTTGAGTTCTCAACTGATCTATCTGTAATGCTAGTTTCCTGTTAGTTTCAAGTAACGCTGAATGGCTCTGCATCACGTTTTGCATTTGTTCATTTATGCTTGTTAGCTGTTTTTCTAAATACAGCTTCTGTTTTGTCAACGCCATCATTACATGGAGGAAATAATTCCTATTGTCGTCTGCTATATCTGCTAAAGACAGTTTTATAAACTCTTTGAAATCATCATCAACTTTTGTATCTGTGCCTGCATTATTATTAAATTGTTTTATATTAGAAAAGTTAATACTCGAACATTTTGCATCATCTGTAACCCCATTAGTAATGTTTATTGGTGAAGGGAGCACAAAGTTTTCTCCTACTCTGCTGTTTAATGGCGTTGATATTTTGCTTATGTTCTTCTCAACATCCAACTGGCGATATCTAACTTCATTCCTGTCACTTTTCCTTTCAAATTCAGTTGTTTTGTTAAAATCATCGTCAAAATCAATATTAGATTTATCTAGACCCATCATTGCTAGAAACGAATCTGCTTTGTCTCCAACATCTGCCACTTCTATAGTAGTCTTTGGTGGTGTATCATTGATTAGAAACACGTCTGATGTCCTTGTTCGAACAGGAGACTGAACTTTTAATGGTGAGTTCATATCAACATCCTCTCTTAGGCTAATCTCAGTTGACAACGTTTTCTTCCTTATTGGTTGAAAAGCAATCTTTTTCACCTCTTCCTCATGCCCTTTCAGAACTTTGTATGGATTTGTTAGGTCACGTAAATCATAAACAAGGACATGACCAGATTTTGTTCCTAGAGCTACTTGATTTTCAGCATTCATAGCTATAGAGGTGAGAGTGTAAGATGTGCGGATAGTGGAAACTATGTTTTGCAGCCTTATATCATAGACATGCATGATTCTATCAAATCCACTGGACAGCATCACATCCTTGTTAATAAGAGAAAAGGTAAAATCACTAACAGGCGATGCATGAGTATTTTCAAAGAATACTTTATCTTTATTGGTGGTTATATCTCTAAGGACAATGTGTCCTTCTTCCGTGGCAAGACCAAGGAGAGATCTGGATTCATGATGGAATTTCATGGCAGATATACTTTTCGAGCACGGCAACTTTATTGTTAGTACTGGAATATTCGATACAAGACCATAGATGACTGTGTCACCATTTTGCAGGGTGCTTGCCAAGCTTGTATTCTTGGCATTGTAACTGATGAAGTTGACGCTAGACTGTTGAGATGGACTTGGAAATGTCTTTGTGATGGTTTTATTCTTAGTGTCCCAGATCATGACGTTGCCACTTTTGGTGCCAATTGCGATATTCCTGTGCCCTTCACGGTGAAAGCTGGCAGACCAGGTATCTTTG
The DNA here is from genome assembly GCA_018231225.1 of Noctuana stator. NCBI lineage: Eukaryota > Metazoa > Arthropoda > Insecta > Lepidoptera > Hesperiidae > Noctuana > Noctuana stator. Next base: position 6,837 of record DWQK01001002.1, read on the forward strand.
AGTGGAATGTGCTGTAGGCTTCTAATATCATGGTCAGCTGCACTTAGGATTTCTATGAGACCTTTTGAATTCACCTGAAATGCATAAAAGTACAAATGTTTTACTTAAGTTTTTCTAATACCTATGTTCTTATATTCACCTTATAATTTCTACCATCATATGTATGTTTTTTTTTATAAAAAAGATTTAAATAGACTTGTCATAACATTATATCCTGAAATTTAGTGTCATTAAATAGAAATGCAAAGTATGTAATAAAGAAATTATTAATAACTCAGATATTATGTAGCTATATTTTCATTAACCTTGACTTACTTTAATAATAAATCACAACTTACTCAAAATAACAGAGGAATGAAAGGAATTTTGCTTAGAATGATAATTAGAATTAACGAACTCCAGACAGTGTATCTACATCTACACAGCCATTGATACATGTATGTATATTATTTATGTTCCCTATTATGTCACAACTATAAAAGGAATTTTAAATGAGATATCTGTAAATAATAGCCAACGGGTTTAATTACCTGTAATATGTATTTGCTGTCGTCGCTCCACGAAATATCTCGCATAATGCCCTCATAGCACCCATATGATTTTTTTAAATCCCAACTGTTTGTGTCGAATAACAACAACCGGGAACTAACGGAAGATAAATACATGTTTGCTGTTTATTAACACCAATTACTGGGAAACCGATTTCTTATTTTCTTATAGAATACAAAAAATATCGCCAAACTTAATTATAGGCACTACCGCAGCAAACGTAAAATTTTGGGATTTTGACATTCAAAACAATACCACTTTGAGTTCTTATCTGACACTTCTGTCGGACGGTTTTTTGACAGAAAATCTGCGATAAACGATAAGTGACAAGTTCCATAGTTAACAAATCACCGCCAATAGAGTCGAGTCATTACCCTTTTATATTAGACGACTAGTATGACTAGTATGACACATATTCTAAATTATTTGTTGAAGAAAGATTTATAATGAGCATGAAACATAGAATTAATTTACAGAAAATACATAATACATAATATTTTTCATTAATTTTCATAAATATGTGCGCTCGCTACGTTGGTTTGATTTTGACTTTGTTTGACGTTTGAGTTTCGTGACTTTGACAATTAATATAATAGAGATTATAGAGAACGAGTGACGTGTACTTATTTCTTGCGCTATATCTTTAATTATTAAAAATTCATTATTTAATATTTATTAGAGCGACAAAAGTAAGTATTATCTTTTAACTCTCTTTAAATCTTAATATGAGCAGAACCATGTACCTTTAGATGTAGTAACTAACCGTAAATAATAGGCCGGCGTCGGATCATCAGCAGTCGGCACACAATATCTATATCACATTTCCCTTCATTTAATGTTTATCAGAGAAGTACATCATCATCTACTCATCATAGATTCACTGGTGTGTACGGGTCTCCTCTCAAACATGAGAAGGGCGTAGGCCACAGTCCACCACCTCCAAACAATTGTTAGTTGTTGGACTTCACATTTTTGTTTATTTGAGAATTTTTGTAAATAACTTATTTTGACAAACAGTTTTTTTGTAATATTTTCCTGCATTGAAGAGCAAGTTATAATTTACTATACAATCATAATTTATACAAAGAAAATTACTGAATACAGATGCATAAGAATGGTATGCTGAAATTTACGAGTCTGTATTTTTTTATGTTGTTTATTAACAATATTCCATTATCAATTTCAGGGTGACCAACCATGATTACAGATATTCAACTAGCTGTGTTCTCCAACATCCTGGGTGTCTCAATTTTCTTGCTAGTGATATTGTATCACTACATAAGTGCAAACAGCTCAAAGTGAAAGGTAAAATTGTTGTTAAATCCTCTGCATCTTGCTATGAAAACGCCTCCCCATCAAACCTACACTGGGATTCCTTGATGTGGCTGCCATCACACTCAAATATAAACACACACATCCATTCAGTTCAGAACAGTAAGTTAAAATAACCCTGAAGATGGTCCACAATGGTGCAAAATCTGCCTGGGGTAGTGGAAATAATATAAATTAAGAAGTACATAGTAATAAAAGTACTGCTGATAGAACATTTCGAGGATATAGTTGCTGATAATTTATTAGAGGCAATTGGCTTGTCCTAATGAGTAGCGACATCTATATTTCACCCCAGGTACAACTTCTTCCCTTTTTGTAGTTGGATGTTAATTAGCAGTAAACAAATTAAGATCTGGTTCGCTAGTTTGCTGATTTACTAATAAAAAAGTGGTCATGATAATCAACAAACAGTTATGTGGAGTTGCCTCTGTAGGGCTGTCTTGCAGGACTCAATGTCTTTCTGGAAGTCTTTAGTCAGCCCAATATGAACATTTCAAAGAGAAATTTGTACCTTAGCTTGATGGTTACTCAAATACTAGTTGTGCCCCATGGTTTCACTAACATTAAGAATTGCAACAAATTGCTTCATCGCCTTCCTCGATAAATGGACTATCTAACACTAAAATCATTATTGAAATCGGTCCAGTAGTTTCTGAGATTAGTGTGTTCGAACAAACAAACAAATAAACCCTTCAGCTTTATATTATTTGTATAGATATAGTAAAGCATTATTAAAATTTAATAACATTCTGTTAACTGTATTGAAAATCTGTTTTTGTTTTGTTTCAGATCTATGCATAATTTACTATACACTACATATTACTACATTGTAACCTTTAAGATGTAAATATAAGGCTTATTTCTTGAGATTATCTTTTATTTTTATTTAATATTTACTATATGAATACCTAAAAGATCTCTATTGAAACCAATATAATAATTATCAACAGTACAAAAATAAATCTAGTTACATTAAATTGATTTATGACTAGATATTTAACAATGTCCCGCTGGTGGATACAGGTCTCTCCACAACCGAAGGAGGCCTGGGGCATACTCCAGATTGCACCAACGCGGATTGGTGGAGATATGGGTTGGTGTCCAATATTTTTTAACAATTATTTGTAAATCTAATGTATAAGCTGTGCAGAGCAAAGGCACGGCGAAATGCTAGCTGAGACAATAATTATGTAGATAGGTCTTAATGCTCATAGCATTCGTGCAGTAGACTGAGTGTATTTTAACATTCGTATTAGAACACGCTTCGTATGTGAATTTCCTAATGGTATGGTGTAAAAGGCGATACACGAAAGGCATGAGAGAAAAGGCTGGTAAGTGCGTGTTGGCTGTTGAATTAAAAATGGGTCTATCAACTTGGGACTATCAACTCAATTTGATATTAATTAGAAGTTCAATTTGACAGATAGACAAAACTCTTAATAATGATAATGGTACATAGTACAAGGCACGTCCTACGTTACAAGTTAACGGATATAATAAAAAAAAAATCTTGTGCATAATGTTTCTTATAATAGGTATTTAGGACCTGTTTTAAATTTTGTAGCGGGCTTATGAGCAAATTAGTGGTGGTCCATCCATACTTAGGTAGGAAGTAAAAAGGAAGGATAAGATAGTAAATAATACTTTAATGTAACTGAATATTGGTGTAATTTTAAATATAAATACAATTCTTTTTCATTATACCCGGTTAATTGTTTACAAGCGTTTATTAACCGCTTTGAAAGAAGTAGGTACATACCTACCTTAATTGCGTAAATAACTTCAATTACTTTTAACATAATATGTTTTAATAGTTTAAATAATTTCATTAAATTTATTCGCTTATTTTACACATTGCGCCACCGCTGGAGCCAACTACTAACAAGTTGGAAATACATATTAATGAGACAATTGCTACACGTGGCGATTATTGCTTCTGATTGCACACTTCTGCAAATATTTGGCAATTGAGATCCGGGAGCTCCGCTGCGTTCAATTACTGCAAATATGTGTTAATTTGTAAGAGAGATGAAATCGTTTACTTTCAGGCTTTAACAGCGAACAATATTTACCTATTACTTTAAAACCAAACTAACTGTTTATATTATTATCAGTGGCTTCTCAATGGTCTTGTGGTTGGTTTGTGATGGTCAAATTCTAAGCAATTACATATAGACCTACACAAATATACATTACACACGAATTAAAAGTCTATGAAATGTAAAACATATTTCTTTCTTTTTCTTTTCATAAGAACCGTTTCCTAATATTGTTAATTAAGCCTATATAGATATGAGGTCTTTGACATGAAATTAATGTGAATATCATACAGGTATCTACTTCGTTACCCAGTGACGTATAAGTGAGACAGAATTTTTTCGCTTTATTACAGCACCTTGTCCTGTTCGTGCGAGTTTGCCCATAAATTACGCACGACACAGCCCACAATGGGGAATCGAACCTGCAATTTGGCTTGCGTGTGTTAACACGCTCGAGTTTACCGCCAATGGGCTTAAAGCGCCAGCTCACTGTCCTGAGTCCGAACAGCAAATTCTCTTAATAAATGTTATCGATACCGTTGTAACAAATAAGTTATGTGCAATTTAGTTGAGACGATTGTTTGTTCAGACAGTCAGGCGGCTAAAGAGAAAATTACAAGAGATTACTAAGAGCCCATTATCTTTTAAACTTTGTATCCAGTAGGTAAAAATAACTTTTTGACTCTAATCCGGTTGTATTGAATAATGTACTGTAAGTAACGGCTTCGTCATTATGCTCAACCCTGTGATGGGTTCCACTTTCGGTCATGATAGAGGCTTGGTGGTTGATGATACCAATATACATTTATGTGGGTTATGGGTTTGGGTCGAATGAAACTTCGTCTTCAATCTTTAACACACCCTGCTTCATTTTCTCTCTCATGCTATCTCACTCTTACGCTCCATCTTCAAACGTACGTCATACCTACTACTCTTTCATGCTTTGTCTTACAAAACCGTTCCAACACATCGGTCGGTTAGTGTAAAGGCGCCATAAGGGCTGGAGATTCGGCCGAGTAAGAGTAAAATTTATTGGACCCAGGGCCCGTAGCACCATGTTCATTCTAATAGCTACCCTACCGCTGGGAAAATGTCATTAATTACCCACTTTGGTTTTTCTTTCGTCTGGAAAATTGGGGAACTTTATCGATAGTTCACCTATACTGTATAGTCTTGCATAGTAAGGACTTACTATTTACCCAAAGCTCAGTAACTACTTGCCACAAGAGTTGCTTAACGGGAGTTATAAGGGCAGCGGTTATACCTACCTCCCCGAGCGAACTTTGTAAGATTTACTATCTACAAACCCCATATACCTACCGCACATTTCTTTCAGCTACCTTTTTTTTGTAACCGGGGGAAACATTTAAAAGGTACCCGGATAACATCGCAGTGACAGCAGGTTATATGGGATATTTAGCGCACTAAAACACCCTCGGTTCCTCACCTCCGTAGGAGGACTCCTGAGCATTTCCTGAGGAACGCTAGTGTCCTCACGCGGCGCTTCTTCCGGGCTCGCCTCGCCCTTGCTACCTACCAACTAACAAAAAAACGCTAACTTTAATTAATCATCCAACCGCTATACAGACGAAAAGGTTTTACGAGTCCTTACTTTAACTGTTCTTGTTACAGCACTCAGAGGGAAGCTTGTTATTGTCGATACTGCGGAGTAAACAGTGTACGTTCGAGATAACTTCTGATGTTTTATTAGTCGTTAAGATTACCCGCTCATGAAACAGCCTGGTAAGTATAAAGTATAAACACGCCCCAACAACAACAATTACTTACTTACCTACAATGTGGCAAATATCTTGAGTGTTTTGTCATTGTTTAATGTGCTGTGTTGATTGTTACAAGCTCAAATCACTCAATGAACGTCAAATAATACGTTACATCGGCTTTAGGCGCTCTCTTAGCTAAGCTAGCCGGGAGGAAAAAGTCGGCGGAAAAAAATTTGGCACTCCTTTGAAATTAATTAGTTAATAAATATTAACTATGCAGTATAGCTTTAGACTCATGTGCCTCACTGCCACTCTACCGCGAACTAACAGCTACAGGTAAGTCCCATTGCAAGAAGCTACATTAGAGTTAATGCCTTCATTAGTCCTTATTTTATGTTTAATGGTTAACATCTACTATGAAAGGCCTTATCAAGCATGAAATACGATACCAAGTAATGACGTTTCGTGAACGTCCATATTCAGTTCGGTATGAACGGTTAAAATGAACTACCGGCGCGACTATTCGGCTCTAAGCCGGCATTTTACGACGCCATCTTATTACGCCAGGGAGTGTAGCGTTTAAAGGCTGTGCACACAGGCACTGCAGAGAATTTATAAAAAACTAACACTGTAAACCAAACGCAGTAGCAAACAGTAATGATATTTAGGTGAAATGGACCCGTTGGTGTTTTAGAACGCAAGCGACCTCACAAGTTAAGCTATTATAATCTGTGCGCGGTCTGTTAATCGAATGAGTATCGGATGGGTGACCGCTAGTGGCATTAACACTTCCGTATTTCGGAGGGCACGTTAAGCCGTCGGTCCTGGTTGTTATCTATCGTCAGATAACAGTAAATCCCCTGTGTCGTGGTTGCCATGACACATGCAAAGACAGACAGACACTGACACACTTTTTATTAAATATTTTCACAAATGCTTCATCTCATACACTTGCAGATCAAAGGATTCAATTAGAAAGTTAATGTAAGATAGGTACAGATCTACTGTAGAGTTATTTACCTAGGCAACTATTTTAAGACAAAGTCGTGTTAATCGTTGTAAATGTATCCACGTATCCGTGAAGTCGTAGTTTAAATAGATAGCTAGAAATTTATCATTTGTATTTATATTCGTTGACCCCCACTTTAAAGCCCAAATGGCGGTGGAGTTTCCCTTGGACAACCTTTTTTTCGTCAGAAAACTCGGGACGAGTAACTGCTGCCAAGGGGCCGACGAATATGCTGAACCGAACCTACTAATAAGCCTGACGGTGTTCCACCTCTCCACCACGAGGCGGAGCCACGGGAACGCTGTCGCACACTCCCGTGGACCCCTGAGGGATCGACTGGACCACTTTGAGAATCACTGTAGTAGATAATCTTCAAAGTGTTCTCTTTCAACGTGTATACAACCCTTAAAGGATCTAACGTTTACGTTAACGCCAAACGCATCGTAAACCAGCTACGTTGCGCTTTTAACGTAAATACTCGAGTTTACTGCCGCGTTATAATGAATTGAATATACGTAACGCGAATTTGCTTTGAAGCTAGCTTAACGCCTTTTGTTACGATGTTAATTGGGATATTGTTATATTAGATGTTGAGGTCCGTACCTAATAATTTTAAGCGTAGAATAGCTACAGAATAATAAGGAGTGGGAGGGGAGTTTTAGACGTCGATTCGATAGTAAAAACTTAATGTGCGCTGGGTTGTTCTTGTATAATTGTTTCACACTAAATGAATGTAATAAATGAGTTTATCGGCTTTAGGTGCCTTTTTTAGCTATATTATAATTAAAGCAAAAAAGTAATATAATAGCGGAAATATAGCGGAAAAAATAAAATTTTAAAATTAATTAAAAACGTTGAACCGATTGATTATTTTTCCCTTTCCTTAAGTGTATGTAAAAATCTTTTTATTACTTAATCTAAATGTACCTATACCTAGTGAGATAATAGTCTCGATGTCAATAAGGTTTTCAAAATCATCTTGAATATGCATTTTTCTCTTCATCTCACACGCAGTAAGTACATTATACGTAGAATGGTTTAGACTAGAATAAGTGTAGAAATAAACAACATATGTACATTATTAACTCTATCAAACCGAGGTACGTGCGGAGAAAATTGGTTTCTAAACATTTTCTCAAAGAAACACCGCAGTTGTATTTATTTAGAAACTTTTTGTGTACAGCTCATAAATATATAGTGACTGCTTTTATAACGCGTGGAATGCGAAATTGAGATGAATATGTTTTATGGTTATTTGTGTTCTTTACCACGGTTTTATTAACTCGCTTTTGATCTCGTCTGTGCGGGAGGAATTTTGCTATCAACCTTACACCAGGTACCATCCTAAGGAGATAAGAATTTTTCTGTTATAAGAGTTTTAACAGAAGTACCAGCTTCAAACTTCTAAACGAGTAAAATTTTACTTCAGCGCAAAATATAAAACAAAAACCTTCGCACTGAACAATTTCCCTTAACCAGAAACATGATCCAGCGTTAGCTCGCTTCAAGATAAAAAGGTTTGCTGATGCTTAAGACATAATTACCACCGCGCAGGTCACCAGTTAAATATAATGACCGGGCATGTTAAACTCTCTCTGGTCCCCATTCAAAAATGAAACATTTTAATCCCCTTACAGTTCCGGATGGAAAAAACCGTCGCGCTATGGAGTTGCAAAAAGATAATAAACAAGTCTTGGTCTTAATTAAAAGCCGTGGGAGCGTGAGCGTAGTAATTATGGATACCGAAATGCAGGCGCACAAAAATGCCTGTACATTTGCGGGAAACGCCGGCGCGGCGTGTTCGCAACGAACCGCCTGACTTAAGGAATGGAAATTTTGATTCATTTTTGTTTTGTTATAAATAATGTTAGATATTATATAATTACAGTTGTATTAATTAGTAAACAATAAGTATTATTTTACTAATATAACATTTATTATGTGAGCAAGTCATGAAGAGTTTGTTAACGTTTGCCACTTATTAAAAAAGTGGTTAGATGGCAGGAGTGAACTACTGAGTGAACTAGAGAAAAGGCGGGCAAATTAATAGAGATAATGTAGATACATAGATCATAGAATTATAAAATAAATTCTTCTAGTGTTTTTTTTGAGGTTTAAGTTATGAGGCATTATTATGAACTTTATAAAACCAGACAGCCGTTATCGAGCAACTAAACCCATTCTGATAATTCGTGTAACTCATTGATCTCACTCATTGATGTATGTGTCTTGATAATTATAAAAAACTTTCATGAACAGAATTAATTCTTAGTAAGAATTTCTTGCAGATTAAGGTGTTCGAGTGGAAGGGAAAGAAACTAGATGTTTAAACATATCGTGCTACGATAATCGGTCCCAGGGGTTGAGGGGGCGGTAAATTACACCCAACGGCAATAATAGCTGCAATAAAAGGTCACCTTGGCGCTAATTCACTATTTGTCATCGCGCGCCAAATAAGCGCCATTTTGGTTTTCAATCTGTGGCAATAAAGTTTTCAGTGTGATTTATTCTATGTTCAAAATGAACGTGCTATGCTACCATCTGGGGTTGCAGAAATATTTATCAATCTATTGGGATAATTAATAACTAATTTTAAAATATATGTAATTCATTTAAAGGAGGTCCAAAGGAGGTTCTAAGCAATTCCTAAAAGCATATTTCGCAGGTCCAAAAAGAAACAGGTTATTTCCATTTAATTCAATTCTATTCTAAATTATATTGTGCATAACGAAAATATTCAATAAAAAATCGAAGAATGTTGTTTACAGCCGATGAAAAATATGAAGGCACACAATTATTGTCACAAGCAAAGCTCGTTACCAATGCAAATGAGGGTCATTCAAACTCAAATTAAGAGGGAAAAAAGCAATAATTATTTGCTACTGAACCGAATTTAATTTCGCCGCAGCCACCGTGCTCTTCGCAATAAAACAGTAATTAATCGCGGGATTCTTTTTTTCGCGAAATTAAAATGTCCGCGCGTAATGGCCGCGGATATTTGCCGAATAAAATATTGGGATATCTCCGCTTCATATCAGTGGGGCAAGCGCGGTTGTCTATCGCAAGCAACAAATCTGTACGCATTAGCTACAAAAACGTTATAAAGCCCACTTTATAACAACATCTAGTTTTATTTTAGTTGGTGGTTTTTTGTTTATTTGCCGAGTAAATTATTGGGGCGTTCAGTTCATATCAGTTACTGATCTTTGAAGAGGAGGTCATGAAAAAGGAGAAGGTTCTCAATTCGACGGTTTTTAAATGTTTGTTACCTAATGACTTCTGACTGAACCGACTTGGATTATTCTTTTTATTTGAAAGCTGATGCTTGCCGTTTGGTCCTATTTTAATACGGAATTCATAAGAAAATTATATAAGTCCTAAATTTTCAAATGTATTAAATATGTGTGTGACAATCGGTTGCTTTCGTAACGCGAGCTATAATTACAAGTATCTTTAAAATATTGGTCGATATCATAACGTATTCGAAAACGTCTCGTGTGTGCGGTAATATCGAGAAATAATTTGAGCAGGAAACCCTAGAGGCGCTGAATATATTAATGAAGCGAAAGAAGATATTTTTCCGGCACGAACAGTTTATTGCCGAAGTGCTGGTATATTCTCAGCTTTATACTGATAATATAAATATTTCATGCATACACGCAATGTTAATAAGGAAACGAGAATTTGTTTGATAGGAAGTGTTTGCTGTTGTGTTGATTCCGATTAAAAAAAATAAGGCTTCACACTCACAGCCCCACACTAGGATTCCCTGTGTCCTGGATGCCATACAAAGAAAAATACACAAAGGCCCAGGCCGGTAATAGAATT
>DWQK01001003.1:0-17311 GCA_018231225.1 Noctuana stator
GTATGCTCCAGGCCTTCCCCAGTTGTGGGGAGAGACCCGTGCCCAGCAGTGGGACATAAAAAAGGGTTGAAGCCAAGCAAATGTAAATGATAAATTACCTCAGGTGCCATCCATGCAGCACTTCCTTTATTGTTTGTCATGTATGTGGCCTTATCTGCAGCAGTTCCAAAGTCACATATTTTGAGCTTTTGTCCACCTGCTACTAATAACAAGTTTGGCGGCTTGAGATCCCTGTGTATAAGCGGCTTTGGTCTCATAGAATGTAAGTATGCAACTCCCTGAAAAAATATTAAAAAAAAACTGTAAACACTATCATAAGCTTGTGTGGAGCATACTAGGTATAATGAGCTACACTAAAATGCACAACTTTCAAATCTAAAAAGTGTCACCTCTTTAGATCAATAAAATTTATGTCTCTTGCAATTACCTAAATAGCATTATTGATATCATGGAATGTTGTAAAAACTGAACAATTATTAGGTATCTTGTCTTTGTTGAAATGGTGAATTATGTGTTATCTAGGTATGACTGTAATCTGTGTTTTAAATATAATTATTATCTACTTATTTACTTATGAAATATTATCATACATTATGGTAGGCTACAAAAGACATACAGATTAATATATTATTATATCTTTTAAGATTTGTGTAGGTCAACCTATTTGTGGGAAACTCAAGTAGAATGGAGATAGATAAATAGAAATAAATACTACCTCGGCACACTGTCGTGCCCAGCTCATAGCATGAGCAGCAGTGTATTTAGGTTTAGGGCGCACATGAAGGACGTTGTACAGTGAACCGCCCTCAGCATACTCCATTACAAGACATACGTGAGCACCTTTTGTACATGCTCCATAGAGTCTAACAATGTTAGGGTGCGAAACTCTAGATAACTGTCGCACTTCTATCGCAAACTCGCGTTTTTCAGCTTCGGAGTTTATATGTTTTACCGCGACGAATGTGTTTCGCCATAAACCCTTCCATACCACGCCAAATGCGCCCTTTCCAACCACCTGCAAACGCAATACCCAATATTACTAATTTGTATTACAGTAGTGTAGATAAATTTGCATATTTTGACAGCACTTGCCTGTAATTCTTGTATTTCACTGTAATCTATCTCCTCAACGAACGTCTGCTGAACGACAGATGAGTCTTGCCCAGTGGAAGCCATCGGTATACTAATATCACATTATCAAAATGACTAGGATTGAACACTTAGTACTATTTATTTTAACAATCTAACCGATTCCTCTAAATAGGGTTAAAATAGTTGATAAATTACTTTTTTTCGTTAATGTTTAGCAGAGAATAGCAACTGCGATAAGGCCGCCATCTTTGAAACTGTAGAACATTTCTTTTAAACATGAACCTGGATTCTTACATTTTCAGCCTTGTATAATTTTACATTTCGGACAGAAAATAATATTAAACGGTAGTTTCTGCTGAATTAATATTTGTATAAAATTTAAGATAATATAAGAAACGAGAAAAAAGCTGCTGAATATTTCACCTCAAGGTTGGTCGATAGGGCAAGGGGTGACAACATAATTATAGCACCTACCTACCTACTTAGGTAATCCTTTTTATCTTAACGTAGATATTTACGAAGGAAAAAGGTAAAAGGGCCATTTTAATAATACCTACTATGCTAAATATTACAAGAGTATGAAAAATACCTAATTTGAAAGTATAGATTTAAGTAAATAGTTGCGTTGCGTCCATAAAGGTTCATCAATGCAATGACTTAGGATCATAATAATATTATTATGTAATAACTAGATAGTCTTGATAAAATAAATTAGGGTGCCCACGTACTACAATTTGCTAATTAGTTGGTTAATAACACAATTTAGACGTTTAAATATAGGTTTAATGCTATTTAGTCTAATTACACATTATAATAGGGTATCTAACTATACATTATTATTGTAAAGCATTTGTACTGCCCGGGAACGACTGAGTAATATATTCTTCTTCTTCTAAATTAGATAATAGTTCGTAAGCTTCTTTACAGCGAAATATTTCTGCAATATCTTTCGGGGTTTCGTTTCTATGATTGGTAACACTTAGATCAGCTCCCAAGAACATGAGGATGCGTATAAGCTCACAGTTGTTACTCATAGCTGCAAAGTGAAGTGCTTGACGCCCACCTGGTGCTTCAGGATCGTTAACCTTTGAACCTTTCTTTACAAGAAGTTGTAGTATTCTGCCATCTTCTCTTGTTGGTGTACACATCATTACAAATTCTGAAATAGGTACTTCACTTATGAAAGCGAAGAGCAGTGGTAGGTCTAATGGTTGAATTCCAGCTTACCATTTGTTCTCAAATTATGTGCGTATCATAAATTATTTTAATTAAAAACATCGTAACAAATACTTAAATCACTTAGCTTTCCATAATGCTGTGTAAAGACATGATGTGATACACGTAACGTTACAGGTACGTGTCACGTTGATATTATAACTGAAAAAAGTAAGGAATAATAGGTATTAAGGTACTAACGAAGAAATAGTCCTGTGTCCACTGGATTAGATCGTGGCATTATTTCTGCTCCATGATCAAATAAAAGGCTGGCTATTTTGTACGATGGTCTGAAAAAATTTTTTTTTTAATAAATTACTCTTTTATCATTTTAAAAACCTATGCAAATAGGTACATATTTAAAGGAAGACGAGCACCTTCTCATCAAGCAAAGCGAAAGTGGAGTCATGCCAAAGTTATCTTTTACATTTGTTTTTATTCTAGTTTTTAAAAGAAGGATCACAGCAGCCTCACTGTCAGAACAAACGGCTAAATGAAGGGCATTTCGGCCTAAGTGGTCCTTTTGTTTTAGGTTTACTTCCTTTCTACGGAAATAGTTTAAGTAAAAATTAATTGTATTAACCTAATTATTTACTTACCTATGAAATAGTCAATAACAATATTATGAAGGAGAAGGCAAAGTTTGATAGATACCTCATAAGTATTTCAAGGACCTTGACATTGCCAGTTTCCGCTGCAATTAAAAGGTCTTTATCTTCATGGAGAAATTCTACAGCTTCCGTTAAATATGGATCGTGACTTTCTAGCGATAAAAAAGAGTGTTCCGAACCAACATTAAGAGATCTTGGTGAGCCGGGAAATGAGGGGATATAAACGTCCAATGATGTTTCCGATAATTCTGATGCAAAATACAAAAATAGAATTAGGTAATAATAGAATAAATGCAGCTGGTCTTTTATTTTCTGACAATCAGTAATTACATCTCAGGAAATTTAAGCGAATATTTAAAATTTGGCATTATTTATTATTTGCCATTTTAGAATTTCTTAAACAGTTCTATTATTAGGAAAAGTTAAAACATTTAGAGCTTATGGGCATTGGAAAATATTTTTGACAATACCTATACACCCAAATTGCCCAATGAAACACGGGTTAGGTATGTGATGCAACATATTTAAATTTTTTTATACGTTTAGGTAAATACAATAATTTTATTTATCTTCTGAAGCATCTTTGGCAGGCTCAGATAACAATTCAATACATGATGTAAGCGACGTGCTCTGGAAGGCTTCAAATTGTTCACCCTTTGGGATTGTTTCCATTTTGGGTACTTTCTCTAGCACGGACAATTTTTTTGCGGTTGGTGTTCGAATTCTTATATCTAAAAAAGATTCTTTATCTTTGAGGTAAGCGATTACTATTGAATCATTATCGTCGTCAGTATCGTTTGATAAATTGTTTTTAGTTCGCCAACTGATATCAATTTTTTGTGCTTCTTCGTGAAACCCGGATTTATTCTCCCCTACGATGAGCTCGTTTATTAGGGCGTTGCTTGAAGATGCAGTAACGTGCATTTTGTTTTCAGTTTTGGTTGATGGGTATGTATTGTTTATGATAATTACACCTTTGTTATTAGTTGTATTATTTAATCTTGAAGTGTAATACGTATGTTCTTCTTTTGTTACATTTCCTGAAGTACATTGAAAGTAGTGTCGTCTTCACTTGATACCAAATATGACTTAAATACTTTAAGAGATATTCCTAGAGATAACTTAAATCTCTGTATCCAAGAAAGGTGCCTGGAACTAATTAATATCGTTTGGGCTTTCATTCATAGTTAAATGAGCACAATGTTGTTTTACTTTATAATATTGAACACATAATTTTGTGCGAGATCTGTTTTCTAAGCGCAATATTTCCGAAGTGTTCATTAATTCCAAAATATGTTTTGGTAATACCTGCTTAGAATACAAGCGGTCTATAGCAGATTTAAAAAAATCCTTTCCCAAACGACATAAAAACATTAAAATGTAACTAATTATACAGAAAAGCATTTCATACTTTGACCACGTCGAATTTTCGCCATCTTCCAAGTCAACAGAGCTATCAACTGCTGCAATAGATTGCAAAGACGATTGAAATGTTTTTTCCGATTTATTTCTTATGCTCACTTCAACTTCTTCTTTCATATTAACTTAAAGGTACTATCGTATAATATTAGCTTACTTCATGAGATAGCCCTTAAACGTCGTTATACCCAAGATCCTTCAATGGTGATTGATTTATGATTAATGTTTATCAATTGATATATTATTTTGTCTAAGTTAGGTATGTCAACATTATGTGAAACCTCTTTAGCGTCAATTTCTGATTTCATAAAAATATTGTATAGGTACTTAAAGAACTTAGCGCAAGATAGAAAGGGTAGATATCTAAGGGTAGATAAGTACCTATCTCCATAATTTTCTATTACAAAGTTTAAGCAATGTTAAAATGTCATGTTTTTGTTTATTAAGGATGTTGATACTGCAGTAAAAGTCATTAAGATTTGTTGATAATACTAATTTAATACACCACAATGTTAATACCATGTACATTTAGGTAGACTAAACTAATGTTATGTTATGTGAAGTTTGACCTCACTTCGGGCTATAAATACAACATGGTGGCTAAATATTGATAGCCATTTAAATTATTATTTAAAGATTAGGTACCTACATAGTCTAAAAAGATATGCTGTAAACTGAGGTAGGACCAATAAAGTAGATATTTTAGTTCTTCAGATATATATATTTAATCAAACCACCTCCGCTAAATTCTAAAATCTAGGCCATTAAAATGAAATTATGAAATATATTCATTACATTAATATTACAGTATAACATTTAATGAAGTAAGTATGAGAAGTTTGAGAAATCTTAACGCCGCGCTGCTCCCCTTTTCACAAGCGTTTCATACGATTTTATTTTTCTAAAAGTCGTCTCCAAAAAACATTTATTTACCAATATCAAACTATAGACTAATAGAATGATTATGTGCGCTGCTCCTATTGGAAAATGGGTACGGAAGAAGCTAACTAATATCTAACATTAAACTTACAAGATACGAATGACCTGAAATCTTCATATTGTTATCTGAACTGTTTAAAGTATCAGTCGCCGATATACCGGTATATCTTGCTCCTGTACACGTGGAACTGAGCGAAGCAGTTCAGCAAGTGTGTAGAGGTCATCGCGAGGGCGATAATTATTCTGGTGCATAATATTGTCCGAGCGCTTGCGGGCTACCATGAAACGTTTCATCTTGTTTGCATACTGTCTTTTACGACGAGCTTCCTCGTATCTTTGAGCCAATTCATTGGGATCTACTTGATAGATGTCGGGCATGCCTCGAGCCAGCGCCATTCTATTCTGTTCTGAGAAATAGGAGTGATGAGGATAGTCGCGGTCATGTGGTCCAATCACAACCGGCTCATTGTACCATAAATCACCGTTCTCATCTACCTCAGGTTGATCTTCTTCCAGAGAGTTCATTCGACCATAGTAACGATCAGCAGCCCATTGGTTGGCATTCCACTCCTGCTTCCTGCGCTCTTGCGCCTCCCATAAATTCAGAAGTGCTCGAACATCTGCAGCACTCAGACCAGAGTCTCGCTTACGGCGTTCGGAAATAGGCCTACAAGAAAATAACATATAAAACCCTATGTCCGCAGAAGTCTAAGGGCTAATATACTAATTAGGTATTTTATTTTGCACCTACTTTAATTAGGTATACATGTAATTTTGTTTCTAAAAGGAACAAGTACGAAATTGAAATTAATAAAAAACTTACAAGTCTGCATGCAACCTTTATATGTTTGTCGTTTAATTTAATATCACTGTCACGAACTATTGTATAATTATTTTACCTGAAGTTTTTCTTATTTCCACCAGAATTTTTAGTAGACGCAGTTTTTGCAGAAGCTGCCGCACCTCCTATCTTACCGCTTCCACGTTTACGGCGGAGCGTGTCGTGTTCATTTGATATCGCGTCTACAGGAGATGGGATGTCTTCAGATCTGAAATCAAAACTACTTTAGCAAAATGCTTTCAGAAGTAGGTAGGCATACCTACATATAATTTCGCATTTGTTGTATCCTATTTGGCGCATAGTTATTGTGCATTGACGTAGCTAAAGTGGGACGTGGGGTTCATAATCTCCCTAGTTCAAGTTACAACCGACTTCAAAATTGTCGCTGACTTACTTAATATAAATACCAGCTTTCAAATAAAAAATGAATCATCAAAATCCGTTCACCCAGTCGAAAGTTATGAAGTAACAAACATAAAAAAACAGACGAATGGCAATCTCCTTTTCTGTAGTCGGTTGAAAACAAATTAGACGACCGACGTTAACCCACTACGTTTTCACACGACGTTGCATCAGTACAAAGCAGATTTTATTCTTGAGGTCACATCCTCCATCTCAATATCTATCCAAAGTGCCAACAAGTAACAAATAACCTACTTTAAATTTTTCTTCCCAGATCCGGACTTAGTAGCTACTTTAGTGGCAGCGCCAGCGCCTCCGACCTTGCCGCTTCCTCGCTTACGGCGCGTCATGTCATAAGTGGAGGGAACACTTTCCATTGCCGGGGGCTCGCCAAACAATTCTGGCCTCATTATGAGGTTGTCAAGCTCTCCATTAGATTGAGGAGAGTCAAATCTTTGTTCTAACCCTTGCTCGTATCCTTCAGAGTTCCCTATAAAAATCAATCAAATGTATTTCAAATTCTGTATAAATTAATTGCTCTATGTGCTTTTTAATGACAAATAAGTACAAGTCGAGATTTACCTTCCTCACTGAGCGCAAGTGGATAGGGCTCCAAGTCATTTTTATCGCTTTTATTCAGAAATAGGGACTGAGTATCGTCTTTTGTCTGATCCCAGTTTTCTGGTAGTTCTCCGATGGGACCGCCCTCTACAATTTTAAATAAAAATTTCGCTACTATTAGGTGAACTACTTACTACGTAGTTACTTATTTACCTACGTAGTTATTACTACGTAGGTAAATAAGTAATTATACCTATTATATACCGACTGCCTACGTAAATACTTTAGGTTACTAGGTAAATGAAACTTTTTATTGGCTAGGTACCTATTATAAAGACCGAAATATTTGACACTAGACATTATTTAGATACGATGTAGGCTATATTTTTTAAACAAAAATGTTTTCCCGCGACGACGATCTATTTTTTAATTAACCTAAGTACTTATATCGCAATTTTATTTTGTTTGATTTATAAATGGGAAATTTTTAATTCGTTGAGGAACTTAAGGACCTAATTGAATGCTGAACTACAGTATAAATTAATACAGAATAAATAATATGTAGGATATTAGACAGCATAAGTTTTACTGCGCTTGTTACTAAAATAAAATATTTTTTTTACTAATTATTACTATAACTACTAATTAAAGTTCATTGGACAATAGAAATGTCACAGATATTCAAAAAAGGAGAAGAAATTGCGTCGCGGGTTTGGCGCAGACGAGTCACCTGTTGCTAAATATAGAACTCTTATCCCTCGCCGGCTAATCAATACCAATACGCGACAAAACAACACCATCATGTTCTGGAACTGATAACCGAACATGCAAAATAACATAGATTCTATTCTACACCATCATTATATGTGATAAAAATGCTACGGCACAAACATCCATCTTCAAATAGTATCAAAAAAAATTAGAACTCAATAAATTCTTACCTTTGTTGTTAGAAGGCGTTGGCACCGCATCGGTCACCAGGAATACCGCGACGACCGCGGTCAAATATATAAGTAACATCGTTTAGTGTTAGAGACTGGTATTTAAAAAGGCAAAATTAACTTGTTGTTAATAGTTTTAAACAGAAACGTTGATGAAGTGTTGGCTCTTGAGTAACGAGTGTCGCTTGCCCGATCCCGCTGGAGAGAAAAGCCGTGGTTGCTGTCGATACATTTGCGACATGCGCAGTCCTAACCACAGGGATGGACTAACACTAATACGCCAATATCTTCTTAGGTACCTAAAGTTAACTTTTATTTTAAAATTGCAGCTGGTAGAAGTTTTCTTAGGATTTAAAAATAGGTTTTGATATATATTCATCAAGTTTTTTGATCAACTATACATATATAATATATTATTTATTGTCGATTTGACATGAGTCGATTTGCTATTTAATGTAGGTAATACAGAAGCGTGCATGGCCCCGCTGGTAATGTTTACTAATACGCTAATAGGTACCAGCCTGATATTAATTGGAGCAGCGTGGTGAAGTATGCTCCAAGCCTTCCCTAGTGGGGAGTGCCCTGTCCAACAGTGGACCATAAAAAGAATTGCAGACAAGTAATAGAGTAGAATAACGTTAATATTGAATTTGTAAGTTTGCAGAGTACAGCCCTGTTGCGATGACGTCTTGAGTCTGTAGAGCTGAACATTTCCTTCGTAAAATAACTTATTGCTCGGAAGAAGAGTCGAGACAAGAAAATGGCGACGGAATGTATTATTTACATTTCATTAAACAGCATCACTTTTGACTTCACTGGTTTTATTGAAAGTAAAGTAGGAAAGTAGGTACCAGGGTAAGTACGTACCTAACCTACCAGCTTTAATAATTCTTAGGTTGTAAAAGTTTGTCTACCTCTATCTTTCATATTTAAATATAATTTTAAGACAACTTACAATAGGTACCTAAATACCTACTATTTACTTATAGGTAAAGTGGGCTCAGTACGAGATTTGACAGTTTAGAAAAACACGATCGAGCCAACTGTAACATCATACATTGCCAATCTCGTACAGTACAAACTTGCATGTCAATAAGAAAACAAGCAATGAACAGAGTCCACTTTTAGTTCTCCCTGCACTCGCTAGGGGCACTGCTAGTAGATGTATGGGCCAAACCGAAACCACATCTAGTTTACAGAAAACTGTTAAAACTCGTACTAGGCCCTCAGGTGTCTTAAGAATGTCGAGATAAAAAATGCATAAGTAACCTACAGCCAAACATAGAACCTGCTTTTTAAAGTCGGTAAAAATATTTATTAGGTAAGTAGGTACCTAGGTATGTTCTGTTCTATTTTTCAGGTTAGTATCCAAGTAGGTACCTACCTATCTAAGAGATTTCCTAAATGTTTATCTTCGTATGTCGGTGCAAGTACCTAATTGTGAAAAATTTATGAAACTGCCAGTACCTACCTACAAGGGCTTATTTTATTTTACATTCTGGGTATCACTTTATGCAATAAATATAAACCGCGACATATTGTGGGTCGATCTCCATAATGACTATGAGGCACAATGGCGCAAGTTAAGAGCTATCATCTCCTTGCTCGGTCACTTTATATCACAAAGGCTAAACGAGTCAGGCAATAGACTGTTCCCGCGAGCCAACGACGTCCTGTAATCAGGTGTTAGTCAGATGGGATAGGTACCTTCCTTTGGGATCTTTGACATGCTTTATGATTTCCTTTAATAAGTTCTTAATAGGTAAGTACCTACCTATAGTTTAAGGTAAAAGTAGGTAAGTAGTAGATAGATATTACGAGTATGTATGTACATACTGGTGCGTTCCGTAGATCCTAGTGTTTCTGCTTCTATGAGCTGAGTGGTCGTCGAGGGTTTTAGTAGGTAAATATCCTTCATGTTAAGACCTTACCGTGTCGTGACTATCTTTTGAAGTTTTTCCTCCCGTCACAAGAAAAGAAAAAAAAATTATATAGGTAGGTACCTATTTACGATTTTACGATTCTAAAATATAGTTATCATTAACTACCTAAATGTTAGCAGGAGCATACACCACCAGGCTGCTCCAATGCGGATTCATTCAATCATTCTAAAATTTTAATTAACGTGTAGTAAATCTGTACCTAAGTAAATGTAAGTAAATACTTAGGTAGGTACTACGAAATAATACAATTTCAAATTTAGTAAATATTTTATTGCTTAGTTTAAATAGAAACTATTTGATAATACAAAGTTTATTTATTCTAAAACATATTCCTGTCGAGTTTATTGAAAATTATGATTTTATACAATCTAAGCCTATTTCATAATGTAAGTGCCTATCTATCACATTACAATGGTACATTTTAAGCATAAAACAAACATGAAATTACAATGTTACAATTTTAATTTCAAAACCTATCTATTGAATATTATAATATCAAGAAATATAAATTAAATTAAAATAACAACATACCTACATATAATAGTATAACATAATATTATGATAATGTGTTGTATGTAGGAAGGTACCTACTTCCTAAGTGCTACTATAATTATTTATTTATTTAATATTCTTGCATACACATTCATGACAGAATAAAACAACATGACAAAAGAGGGAAGAATTTCTTCCAGCAGACCTGATAACACAAGACTGAATCAAGACAATTTTTAAAAGTACCTATTAATAAAATAACTGTGAATTAGGATATTTTAACTTTATTAAAGCTTGTTTATATTTTGTTGTACATATTTTATTTCATAGATATCAAATTTATGTATGTAGATTATGTAAATAAAACAACATTAAAATTCAGTTAACCAGTCACACACAAACATTGTCTACTAACAAGTTGTACTATAATAGGAAAACTTATTTAATGAAGCATGCATAGCCAAACTGGTATCATAGTTTGGAGGCAATCTCATAAGTTAAGCTACCTCTGACTCTGACAGTCTTTGGATGGGTGACTTGATGAGGCACATTTTCAAGTGCATGTTCTTTGGAGGGCATGTTGAGCCATCAGTCCAAATTGTTATCGACACATAACAATAGTTCAACCTTGTTGGAGGCTCTTTAGGCAGTTTGCGAACAAACACAGGTTAAGCATTAACCTGTATCTCCTCCAATTCACAATGGAGCTACTCCAATGAGTATGCTCCTGGCCTACTCAGGTTGTGCGGCGAGACCAGCACCCAGCAGTGGATCGTACAAAGGGCTGCAGGCAGGTAAAGTTAATAGTAAATATTATAGTTTCTTTTTCGATTTTTTACTAGACTTGGTGTTTATCTTTGTTTTACACCTTTTTTTATTACTATCACTATCGGAACTACTAAGAGAAGATTCACTGCTAGAGTTTGAACTTGATGATGTTGAAGAAGTGGAACTGCTACTAGTACTACTACTACTGGAAGAGGAGCGTCTTTTTCTTCTTTTTGATCTTTTCTTCTTTTTCTCTTCTCCACTACTAGAGGTAGATTCACTACTTGATGAACTTGAATCAGATGATTCACTTTCCGATGATGATGTTGATGTTTTACGTTTCTTTTTATTTTTCTTTGTATTGTTTTTACGTTTTGCCTGGTCCTTTTGATTTTTTTTTGACTTTGCATTGCTCTTTTTGAATACTGGTGGTGGTGTATGTGGTTCCACAACCTCCCCAGATTCTGACTTATTAGATCTTCTACGTTTCTTTTCAGGTTGTGAACTGTCTCTGTTATGTTTTCTTTTCTTGTGATGGGAATCATTTTTTGGATCTTTTTCTAATGATACATGGTTTTTATGGGAATGTTTATCACTATTCTTTTCTATTTCATTATTCCTCTTATGTTCCGGCTTCTCGTCACTTCTTATTGGGGATCTCATATTTTCTTTTTTGTGATACCTTTCAGGAGATGGTTTAGTTGTTAGCTTATTATTTTTATCATAGATATCACGCTTTTTACTATTATCATTGCTATACCTATCAGGTGAAGATTTTGCTGTTGGTTTATTTTTTCTGTCATAGCTGTCATTCCTTTTACTATTTTCATTTTTATTAGTGTAACAGTCACTATAACTTTTATGAGTCCTTTCAGATCTAGATTCTCTTGAATGATTTTCATTACTATGGTTTCTATCACTTTTAGCATACCTATTATTCGACCTGTCTTTTCTTGAGTTACTTCTACTTCTTTTTCTTTCTCTGTGGGAATTATTATGTCTATCATCTTTCTGTGGCTTATCTCTGTCACCCCTTTTAATAGTGTCCCTATCTTGTAAGTCTTGTCTTTTACTATCATTTCTGTCTCTACTTGTTATTTTTGATGTACTTTTAAATGAACCAGGAGCTTTTGTATCTTTTTCATTAAAGTCCTGTACTCCCCTTCCTTTTCCTAACCACCTCATTTTAGAAACAGATTGTGAGAAATCAACATGGATACGGCGATCATCTATTAACACATTATCCATTTTAAAATATGCATCTTCACAAGATTTTTTATCTTCAAATTCAATAAAAGCATATTGCAAGGAATCTCCTGTCTTTTTGTCTCTTATAACTTCACAACTAACAATTTTGCCAAAGCGGCTGAATATGATTTCTAAGTCATCATCAGTTGTAACTGGATTCAGTTTGCATACAAACAGTACATTTTCTGGAGGTGCAATATCAGCATCTGGTAAATCTCCAACAATTTCTAATATAGTAGCGCGGGCTTTTGCCTCTTTTTCTTCTATTATTTCTTGGATTTCCTGGTGACTCTTTCCTTGTGTTTCGTCTATTTCCTCATCTGGAGCTATTCTTCCACCTCTCAAACGGTCTGCACTAGGCGACGGCGATCTAGAAGGCGCTCGGAGCCCAGGTAGGTCATTAAATGGATCTTCCAGTATCACTGTATGAGTTATCCTTACATCTTGATATGGAC
Organism: Noctuana stator; assembly: GCA_018231225.1. NCBI lineage: Eukaryota > Metazoa > Arthropoda > Insecta > Lepidoptera > Hesperiidae > Noctuana > Noctuana stator. The sequence continues at coordinate 12,928 of DWQK01001003.1, forward strand.
GGTGGGTATCATCACATATTACCTCGTTAAGCTTAGTAAGCACTTCCTGGCCTTCGGTTACCTCTCCTATAACACAATGCACACCATCCAATGAATCTAAATCAGGAGCAAGAGTAAAAAAAAACTGTGATCCGACCATCATATCATCAGTACATACCATTGATAGCAAGCCGGCATCCGTATGGCGAATTTTAGGCATCTTTTCTCCAGAAAAGAACCTTTTGCTAGGGCCCTCCAGTAGACCCCAAATGGACTCTCCACCCGACCCTTCTCCCGTAGGGTCGCCTGTTTGAGCGATAAATCCATTTCGGATGGTGTGGAACAAGTTGAAATTATAATATTTCATCTTGCAAAGCTTCAGAAAGTTTAAGCATGTTGCAGGTCGCTGTTCCAAATACAGATCTACCGTGATGTCGCCGAGCGTTGTCTCTATTACGACAGACATTTTGATTGACTAATTCAATAGGACAGTGAAATTACAGCATCCCTGTTAAGTAATGGAAACAGATTTACATAAATTTCCGGTTTCTACGTTAAATTGCTTGACACATCACAATATAAATTATAAATTCTAAAGTACATAACCTAAAAATATATTTATATAGTGCTACGCTACGCTATACGTTAATTACGCTATTGATAGATTTTATAGTCTGTGGTAAGCTTTAGTCTGGCTGTGTGTCTATGTTATAGTCTATGGTCAATTTAAGATTAGTGTTGTCAATATCAAATTTTAAAAGTACAAAGATTTCGTAGATTTATAAAAAAACTATTTGGTGGTGGTACTGGTGGTAGTAGGTGGTAAGCTTAGTCGTAAAAATGTTTAATAAGATAGAGCAATTTTTTTGTATTTTTTGAAAAATAGTATGAATATTTTTTATTTCTCTTTAATTTCTTTAATCGTCTTTAGCGACACTTGGGGTTACAAATTAATCCAGAGTATAATAAGTTGACAATTTGAATCGCCTAATCAGCAATAAATGTTTAAAAGTACCCAAAACTAAGTAAAATATCGGAGCTGGCAATATGGCACAGTCTAATTCATAAATCATAGATAAAATAATTTTCAAATTGGCAAAACTGCTTACCAAATAAAATTGAAAACCTACCTATATTTTTTACAGCTTTTTCATAATACCTACACTTTTCATTACCTTCTACCATAATATGTTATTATTATATTTTTGGTAAAAAGAATGACAGCTGAAGAATACATCTTGCGCCATCTAGTGAAATATTATGTAACTACTATGAGTTCAGAAATAATACTCATGCCCCTATTTTACTTCTAGTTGAGTACCTAGATGGCGACGTACCTAACTGTAATTCGTCATGTTTAAAAAAATAATTATAAATTATAATATTTACAACGGTGATAACGGATTATGTTATAGATATAATCATTTATATTCGTAAAATGTATGGACAATGATGGTTAATTCTCAGATGCATTTCTCGCAGTAATAAGGACGTTAACATTATACCTATTCTGGTACCTAAATAGATAACTACTTAATTGTTTTATCAAGTACCTGATTGATCAATGCAATCAGTAGTTTAAACTCAATAAGCTTCGCGAGACGTACCTACATGTTAAGAGAAATAACATTGGGCAAATCGATCTCCGAAAATGTTCAATATCAAGGTGTCGGTAGCAGCCTATGCAATTGGCTTCGTACTTACGTTCCTAGAGAATCTAATAAAGGCCGTTTCACTCACCCTCCTTCCGCTCTCACCCTTAATAAAGTGAGTATTGAAAATTTACCAACCATTCTTCGAAGAATATAAGTTTAACCTGGTATGAATTGTGATCGTGCCTAAGGCAAGGCTTATTTTAAGTGAAATTGAGCTTTGTTTTTGTATCATAGAGTTGCTTTTAAAATAGATGGTAACGTTGTAGTGGTGTTAAATTGTGCCTACCGATAGTCGACAAGGTTAGGTGGCAACCTATCGAAATAATAAAATAAGTTACTGCGGACCAAAAATAAGTTGAAACATGTTCCATTCTGTTTCTGATACCTAAACAGAGTTGACGCGCAGTCTAATAAGTCCTTAAACCACAAGCGCGAGACTGAGAGCCAGTAGTAAGAAAATATATAGGTACGTACCTATTAAAACATATAGACTTAATTAAGTATAGTACCTACCTATATAATAGAAAATTCGCTGTAGCATATTTGTGAAAAAAAAGGTGTGCATTATTTTAGGTAGGTAGGTTATGTGCTTATTATCTTTGGGTCGTCGATAGTTGCACTGCAATAATGTAAGCTAACATTAATAAGTATAAAACAAATGTGACCTTAGTAAGTCGATCTCATCGACGACAATTACGACAAGTACGACAATCGTTCTGTGGTATGGTACGAAATCCGATTCGATTCGTTTTCGCTTTTCAAAACAGGCAAAACTCAAAACAGGAATACAGAATCGCGGGTGAAAGCCAGTTTATTTACGACTAGGTAGTACCTACATTTGGTAGTGTGCGCGGCGTTTAGAAGTAGTGGCACAACAGCAAACATTTGTTTTAGTGATTGGTTTGTGTTTGTCCTCGCGGCAGCCGTGTTCAGGTTCACGCCAAGTAAAGCAGAATGTACAACAAAAAAACTCGCATTATTTAAGGTAAGAAAATGGTAGTAGGTAGGTATATGATGAGGTAAACATGGGCCTATCCAGGTTTTGATCCGGTGAGTAGGTAAATCCTTATACAGGCGGGGGCAAATCAGCAATTTTTTCATTAAGTTAGGTACTTATATAAAATTGAGCAAGATGATTGTTTAACCATAAATAAACACTTTCTTAACATAAAAATGGACACGAATACAGATATATATAAGTAACACTTTTATTATAATCTACATGAAAAAGCAATAAAATCGCGAGTGACTGTCAAACCATAGCAACAAATATCACAGGATGTATTTTTAAGAAGGAGGGTCAGGGGTGACTTTTGTATTTCCATACAAATGTTGCATAATTTAAAAAAGACGACTCTATGTGCCTCCATGGCTATAAAACACAAATTTTATACAACTCATTACTTTGGCTAATCTTCCAGCGAATTCAGAGTAAAGAGAAATTCAATAATCTATGAAGGATTTCAATGCTTTTTTTATAAGACAAAATTAAGCAGACCCGAAAAGATAAAAGTTTTAATCTTTCACTATTTGTTCAGATATTGTTCCCAGCTTAGGATGTTAGGATGACTGGAAATAAAAAAAAATGAGCGGATGAAAAAAAAAACAGCTGGCCGAAGGGTAACCCTATACGAACCCGTTTTACTATTACTTATTATTATTATGGTTTACTTTACTTAAATGCTTAACTTTGGTACATGTATTTTTTCTATAAAAGCCACGCTATAAACAAAAATAACTTATGAAAATATGCAAGTAATCTTATAAAAACCAGAATACAGGCCAATAAATGTGAAATGGATCTTGAAGCGCCCCCACTCTTATAGATTTAATCTGTTTAGAGTTCGCCGTAAAACGTCCCCGATAAAATAAACTGAGAAGCGCGCAAAAATCTCCTTGTCTTATCGCCACCAAGCAAGATTACACATAAAAATGTTAAATGACCTCGAACGCGTATTGAAAAAAATTCGGGTGAAATGGCGGGAGAAATTGGCCCCGCGCTCGATCGAGACGAGGACTTTATGTACGTTCGTGATGTAATGACAGCGTTTGTTAAAGATTTTAAATTGCATATAATAAAGTTTTTATGTATTGATTAGACTATTTATCGATTTCATCATTACATGGTTTGTGAGAATTATGAGTGAATACATGCAGATATTTTTATAAGTACATTCCCTAAAATTACACGTCAGTTAAGTCTTTTGTATTTACAAAAATGTTTACCTACTGATTGTATAAAATTGAAACCGATTTTCTGAAGGTATACTACAAAGTCATATTAGCGTTTTATGCAAACCTACATAATAATTTTATACAGACTATCTAAGTATTTTTTATAACAACTACTTTAAAGAATTAAAGGATGTCTTAAAAGAGATAATTACCTTTTTTTCTTACATTTAATGTACTCTTGCAAAGAGTATTAATATATTTACCTAATACTATTTATTTTTCATGTTTATTTTTCGTTTCTCATGACTGTTAACACGAGAATTGCTTTGTAGGTACATGTCGAATAAAATATTTATATTTAATCGAAGTCAGCGGGACATCGAAGTGGTATCGACACCATTCACTTGTCGTCTACAGGGTCATTTTCCAGCCGCACTAAATGTATCGCCATGTGCCTGTTTATACAATACTCTATTTATAAAATCCTGTAAACAAACAAGTTGTGGTCGTCCTCATAGGTTTAAATATTCATGCTCTTTATATATCCATATGAATGAATGTAGACATTATACCAC
>DWQK01001004.1:0-17306 GCA_018231225.1 Noctuana stator
TGATTAGTTAGTCTTAATCCAAAGAAGTGGGAGTCTGGTGCCTGATGTAGGAAAAGAAAACCTGTATAACAGGTCACCAGTGTTCCAGGTCACCAGGTTCCAGTTGATGGAAGCTATTACTTACGTACTGTTTAAGTGTATAGTTGTGTGCAGAAGTCGACAGCGAAAATGTGATTGGAATTAAATTAAAATAATCAATAATAAATCAATGTCATTTGGAAACGTTTTGTTTTTGTTTCAGGTAAGTTGTGGAACATAATTTGCTGCAGTAGCAACCCTTTGTAGGTTATTTAAAACTAGTGGATGCCTATAGATTTATGACCTCAAACATTCATTTAAGACCTCAGATAGGACCTTTTTTCCATAGGTTGATCGGTTGCTACTTATTTAAATATATGGGTATAGGTACAGAAGGTCAAATAATATTTGAGAATCTATAAATTTGTTTTCATCATACGGCGTTTATGGTTGTTCGTCCTCACGATTCTTTTACTATGATTATTTAATTTAAGCAAGAAAATAATTATGTAAGCTACATCGCTTCTCGCAACACCATAGCCAGTGAACCAAGTCGGTTAATTACGACTGTATTGCGTTAACGTTTATATTAAATTGGATACGAATCTCAACAAGTTGCCAACTAATAAATCGAAAATTGCCTTTCTGGCGCGAGATGCTGGATGTAGATAATTTAGGTGTTTAATTAACACATCGAGATCGTATCGCGATATCAAATTTGGACCCTTCAAGTTGGTATCGGCGTTTGGAACTCGTATCTAGATTGCTTATTATATAGGTACACATCTATTTAGAAATGGAACGCCATTCAGTCGTTAGAAATCCGAATTGTAAATTCCTATAATCCCTTTTTATGAATGGACTTAATTTGTTTTTTATTCATTAGTAGGTACAGTCTACAAAACTGTATCTACGTCATTGTAAAGAAAAATAAGAACTAATTTAATTTTAATCTTTTTAGAATCGAGATTTTAATGTAGTTTTAATATTTTACTTCTTTTGTCAAATTTGTTATGAAAATGTTATAATTTTATTTACTAAAAAGATTTTTTACATAAATAAATAATTACTGTTCGTATTTGTGCGTGCTAAAAATGTTTTTGTCAATTACTTTATCCTACGAAAATGTGCCAAAAAAGGTTTTCTTTGAATAGCTTTTTTTTTTAAAATATATTAATTATTTTATAAAATAATATTTTCTAAGAAGAAAACTGTTGATGTTGATAGACATTGAAATGTAAATCAGTACTAGATATAATTTTAAAGGGTTCCAGCAGTATTTTTCGAATATAGGTTTAAAAACTAATATTATGTCTATTATATAGATACAAATATGTACTTGTAGTTCAAAAATGTAAATCAAAAATATTGAATATACTTTCTTACATTGGAATTTAGTTCATTATTCATATTGTTAATTTTCTTTTGTTTCTTTTTTATTACGTTGTGTATGTAAATTTTGTTCAAGGTATGGAATAAATGGTTCTATCTATCTGTTTATTTATCTATCTATCTATCTATCTATCTATCTATCTATCTATCTATCTATCCGTCTGTTTATTTATCTATCTATCTATCTATTATAAACAATTTAATAAGGGTCTACAGTGTCTACACGTAGTTTGAATTAATAAAGTTTATAGCGCGTGCAGTAAATCTAACGAGTTCATTCATCACTCCCTCATCCCGGACTATCCCGGACGACCTGTGCATTATTAGAGCAACATCATAATAATTTACGACAGACGGACGGAACTACAAAGTCAGCTTTATAATTAATTTGTCCGAGAGTACAGTTGTGTGCAGAAGTGGATAGCGAAAATATTAAAATAATTACTTATAATAAGAAAATGTCCATCAATGGAATTTTTGTTTTATTATTGTGAATTATTTGATTAACAACTAAATGTAGTAAATTTATTTAACTAAATTACAGTGACATTAACAACTAAAGTAAGAGCTGTGTAAACACGTTTATGTTTGTGAATACTTGAGGTTTATTTTTCATAAATAAATAATAACACAGACGGGAATGGTCCCTTGATTTGTATAAAGCGTTCGTTTGACGGAGGTCTTATGGTATAATAATACCAAGAGTTTCCCACTAGCCCTTATCCGCCGTCAATTCGCATTGAAGAACGTGATGTACCGCGGGAAATATAAAAAATGGTGGCGAAGGGCAATTGTGTTGAGGGTAGCGGTACGAGAATAGCTTAGCGTAAATCGTTAAGTTTTTGCGCAGGGAATCTTTATATAATTTAAATCATTTGTACGTAGTCTATGTACTAAAAAGATGTGTTTTATAAAAAGCTGTCGGACGCCTAGTACTCGTAGTTATAATTTTTTTTGATTGAGTGTTCACTCTTCTTCAAAATTGAGAATATTGAACAAACCTTGGGAAATGCAAAGATGAAGGCGATATGTAATCTGAAGGCATACGCTAAAGGCGGCGTAGGCTGTATAACTTACTTAGTTAATGGTGTTGCGAGATCATTCTAGTATTATTGAGTCTATACTAATTACACATACGGAAGTCTAAATAACATTATCGAATATTAATGCAGTTTTCAGCTATAGATAGAATAATGCAAGAAGAAAATTTATTGTGTATAATTTACTGGTTTTGAGGCGGCATAAAGTTTGCCGAGTCAGCTAGTAGTAAAAAAAAATCTTTAACACTTTTGTAAAGGATGAGTAGTCGGTCTGTACGAAAGTTTATAAAAAGATAAAATTATTGGTAATTAGTCCGAAAATATAAGCAATAATCAATAGTAGCAAAACCCTAATTGACGCTGATAATTTTACTTTTTATATATTAACATAAAAACCTTTCTGTCGCCAACAACTTTTATGCTGGACAGTACCTGTGACACAGTTCTACGAAGCATGATTAATTGGGGTCCCGGTGTTTTCGGGCGCGCTGTAAAACCACACTGCTTTGAAACTATACGCCGAATGTTTCAGTCGGACACTCCGGCTGCTTTCAAGTGTTTTAGCGCGTTTTAGTGCTGGTTCAATTACGAAAGAAGTGTTTGCGAGAACTGGTGTGCATGAATTAATGTTTGAATATGGTTTCATGGGTGTTAGTTACAGATAGTAATTTGCTTAGCGTCACAATATTCATTCTGTATTTGTGAATAGAAAATATGGCACAAGTTATTACAGTTACAGCACAAATAGATTACAGTATAGAAACTCCTTTCTGATAAGACTTCTATATCTACTCGTATCTAATATCTTATTTTTATCATTTATGAGTTAGCAAACGAGCAGGACACCTGTTGTTATGTAGGCACTGCATCCATGGACTCCAAACTCAAATATAAGAAAAGTTCTATCACGCCTCAACGTATAATATTGAGTAATGAGGCATGAGATTTAAGATGGTCGTATCAAATGTGTGTCCGGCAACCCTCCCTAACTGAAACACAATGTTTACATATTTAAATAATTAAAGTACCCAGTCGCGTTTGTTGTTTGTCTGTCTGAATGTCTGTCCTTATCTCGAGTTAAGGCTAACTAGTTTTATTATAGTAGTGAATTTGAGTCACGCTGATCAAGTCTGAGTTGGTAGACTTTACATGTAGAGATCTTTATGAAGAACTGGCCGTTAAGCAGGTTTTCGCCAGAAGGAGAGTTGTGTTTTAAGTTAAAAAACCAAACATTAGACTATCACTACTCTAATAATAAAATTAATGAAATTAATATGTAGGTACCTATTTTATTTTTAAATTTAACAAACTTATTACTCCGAATTCCGAACTCAGACCCCATCTGACCCATCTCAAGCCTGTTTAGTTGTTTGTGGAGGTAAATCAAACAGCACCGCACTCAAAACTTTGATGGTTTTCGGCCTCAAAATACTTATGTGTACTTTGTAAGGACATCTGTCCTCGGGACCCGGAGCTAGCGGAATATATCAAAACTTATTCCGAGTCGCCTGTCCTGACCTCTTCTGAGCTATGTCTGCCGTACCTGGCTATGAAACTCACGGATAAATAAAATTATTTTTATTTAATTACGCCCATTTCTATCTACAAACAAAACACAAATTATTCCTTGCCTTCAACGCTTTTTAACAGCACGGGTCTCTCCTCACATTGGGGAAGGCCTGGAGCTTACCTCACCACGCTGCATCAATGCAGATTGGTAGACATATAGGTTGCTGCCTAACCCATACCAGATGTTGTCAAACCGCCTAAAGGGCCTCCGTCCAGGTTTAACGACTGGTATCTATCGATAACAACAGGGACCGACGGCTTAACGTGCCTTCCTAAGCACGGAAGTGCGCATAAAATTTGCCTCTAGCGGTCACCCATCCGAGTATGACTGCGTCCGTCGTTGCTTAACACTGTAGTTGCTTGCGGCCCACATTACCAGCGAGACTATGGGCCCTAAATAAATGATTCATTTACCTCAAAATTCTGTTTTATATTACTGTTTGAACCCAACTGTAATACGCTAAAATATGACCGGAATCGCAGAACGAAATTGCATTCGGGTATTAGGTCGCGATGCAGTATCAGAGTTATAGTCGTAAATCATCAGTTTCTGAATTAACTTAAAACGGTCTGAAGAATTCATTTTGCTACGAAATGCAAGTTACTAACATAAATAATAATGTATGTGTGTTCACTAAGTTTGCTTTAATACTTTCCATCAACATTCCTTTTGCGGGTCTGCTGGGTGAGATGCCTAGGAGTACATGGAATAAATAGTACCCTAGTACTCCAATATTGCCTTTGGCATTTTCTTTTTATAAATCACTAGCTGACCCACTGACTCTGACTTCACACCGTCTTAAAAATACTAAATTATACATATAAACCTTCCACTTGAATCACTCTATCCATTGCTGAAAACTACATCAAAATCCGTCAAGTAGCTTAAAAGATCTAATCGCACAGACATCGGAAGCGAATTAATTTTATCTTTACTGTGTAAAGATCAAGAATAAAGAATTATGTGGGTATAAATAAAAAATAAATTAAAAGGAATGTTCAATATTTGTCAAGTTTAGTAGGTAGTTGGAAATAAATCCACTGGCATTGACACTCCAATGCCAATCTGTGCGGTGACGCAGTCGTTGCGCTCGCGCCGCGAAGGACAGAGGTGCTGTGCTTCCTGTCCGCTCGTAACCTCCGCTGGTTAGTAGTGCTACCGGTTTTGTGTTAGTGAGACCCTAAGGACCATCGGCCGTGCCTATATCCTACAGTGAGAAAGCGTCTTGCGTGACACTGCTATTCGTCCCGGATCGACTTGGATGTTAAGGTAGGTGGATTTTCTTTTACTCATTAACTTTAGCAGAATTGTGTTTATTTCCTACTTTCACATAAATATACAGGCTATTTCGAAGCACCCAGTACGACGTTCGCTCAAGGCAAAATAAATAAAAAGTATTTTTAAAGCATTAATTTTACTTCATCATAAATGAAATGAAACATGTTGTGGTGTGGAAAATCTTTGTTTTCCTTTTTTTATTTTCGAACAGCCAAAGTGTGGCAAAGTGGCAGCCAACTTAGCTTCATAAATTATAATAAGATAATATTTATACAAAGTCTCCTCCAAAGTTGGCGTGTTGCAGTGACATTTTTTATACGCCATGCTGCTTACGAACAAACTTACACGCCTCAATGTAACTTTGAAATGGAATTCAGAAATATGCATATCTCCTTTAAACTTTATTCTTTAATAGGAACAATGTAAAATGGTTTTGTTTTTCTTTAATCATTATACCTATTATTGTTCTATCTATTATTATCTAATGGCTGAGTAACAAAATTTGTAATGATAGTACGGAAGGACTCTTGCTGTTGAAGGGTATAGTGTAAAAGAGAAAACACCTCAAAACCTTAGTCTTACTCGAATAAAATATAAAATCATAAATTGTGAAAAAAGCAAATAATAAAATAAATAAAATCGTCAAATAACAAAATAAAAAAAATTAAGTTACAATACTACTTTACAAGTTTCTTGCTGATACCGTTTTTTAAAAAAAAGTTGCCCTTATGCTAAATAAATTTTGTGTTAATTTCGTTTAGAAGTCATATTAATTTTATTAAACTTTTTTTTAGAATTAGAAAGGATTTCCATATTTATTTCATCAAAACACAAAATAATTTACACCACAAACTAAAATATGGTCTTGTGGTATGGTACTATTATTAGTACTTTACTACTATTTTACTATTTTAACATTATCTATTTTGTCAACAAAATAATGCAAATAACCCTTAGTGCCTATTATTATCATTAAACTATAACAATAAAGGCATACAAAGCCACGATGGAGCTCACCAAATATTAACCCGCAATTCAGAATTGGATCAAAATTTGATTAACAAAGCGAACTGTATATTTCTTGAGCAGGTTCAAGTCCTTTGAAGCGCTGTAGCAGTTAGCTTGTTTATAACAGAATATGGTTCCTACAAACTACAAATTTGCTCACGAGACAAAGCTGAGGCGATTTGCGAAGTGGCAAAGCGTACCTTGTGCAGGATTTGAGGAATTCGGGTAGAATTCACTGTAACAGAAAATTTTGCTGCGTAGCAACTGCTCGTTTGATTCGGAAAATCCGGAAATATCTGGCTTAAAAAATTGAGTCTTAACTATGTATATTATAGAAGAAATTGAGTTATTTAAAAAAAATTAGCTCTTTTTATAAATGAATTAAATATATTTTTGTCACAAAATTATTTGATTAAAAATTTACAAATGAAACTTTTACCTTAAACAAAATATTGGTTATACTATTTTGTTTGCTCCGTCTAACAAAGTTTATTTTGCTAGCAGAATTCTGTTATCTTCTCTAAAAGGAGACGCTAAGGGAGAAAAAACTTAGAAAAGTAAAACTAGACTATTATCTAAATTACATAATTATATTAGGTACAAAATAAGTTTGCTACACGAAACAAAGTAGTGAGGATTTCTCACGAAGTGCAAAAGCATAGCTTTTGCAGGATTTAAGGAATTCGGAATAGAATTTCGTGTAACTATTTCGCTGCGTAGTTCCAGCTCGTTTGGTGGACGGAAACCGGAAAAATCTGGTTTTGAAATTGGGTTCCAGCAGATTGGGAACCAGTTTGAATATTATAATGGACTTGTTTCTGCCCGTGACTGCTTTCACTGAAGCTGGGTAGTTTGCTGACTTTATTTGTCACGATTCAGTGTAGTTAAAATACAATTGTTTTATTCGGTCGCCGTGAACAATTAGATTCATTATCCTTTTATGGGTACTTGCATCAAAATACCGTTTTGTGTACTGAGATTATATTTATTTACGTAATACATACATAGATACAAAACCTTAGGATATAATAGAATTAAATACACAATATTAGTACTACTACAAGTATATAGGTATAGGTGCAGACTGCATTTGAAAAGAGTTAATTATATATAAATACATTGAAATTAAAATGAAATAAATAAAATTGTAATAGTTTCACCACTTTTGCTAATAGATGGCGCTACAGGTCACTGAAATTATTTTAATCGTTCGAATTTCAACTTTGAGTATCCAAAACATAAAAAATGTTTTAAGAATCTTGAACTATAGGCAACCTCTAAGTATTATGAATTGTATAGGGTATTTAGACTGTATCAGCAATACTAAACTAATTCATTTCGCTTTGAGTTACAAATTAATTATAAGTTAAAAGTAAGTTTTGAAGATGCTCTATAGACCGCCGTGCTATATCCGGAGCGGCAAATAAAGTTAATGAGTGACGCGGGTGTTCCCGAGTCGAGATTAACTTCATTAGGGAGTTCGCACTGGCTTTCTAATTCAATGAGATCAATTCTCCTTCTCGATTGTGGCATACGGATGTAATGTTTGCCGAACAATCAATTTAAAATGATGAGAAGAAAGTTAATTGTTGTGACATGTCATTCGCGTCACAGTTCGAATCGAGATTAACTTCATTAAGAAGTTGACACCGTCTTTCTGCTTCTATCAAGATCAATTCTTATTTATACTGGTTGCATGCAGTTGGATGTCTAAACGATTAATTGAAATATTCAAAGGAGATAGCTAATAATGGGTGATGTGAAGTGTCATTCACCTCACAGCTCGGGTCCAGATTAACTTCACTACGGTGCGGTGTTCATGTCGTTTTTCTAATTTGACAGTCACTGACCTCAATAGTGTTGAAATTCAATCACTGCTCAAGCTTTAGGCTGTACCGTAGTCTTACGTGACATTGTGGATGACGCCTTCATGCCTTGCTACTTCTCTGAGTAGGTACTTAGATGGCTACCTCATAGTACCTCATATTCTTTCTTACGTCCAGTTTTAAGGAGTCTCTTGATATCCTTATCTTATCTTATCTTATCTTATCTTATCTTAGAGTAGCAACGATATTTGATAACGATGTCTAAAAAAGATTCTTGCAATATGGAGGTATTTGCTGGTATCCTAGTTGACCCACCCCTCTGTATCTTAGACTGGCTTTAAGTTATTCAAAAGTTAACGTTGCAAGGTGAGTAACGAGATTGTTTCTAATTTGAGATTAAGTTAATTAAGAAGTTTGCATCGCTTTCTTAATTCAATGAAATAATCACACATGCCGCTTGTTTGAGCTTTGCGTTATTATGGTTCTTCATGGTGTATTATCATTGGTGTATTATGGTGTTCGTGAGGAAATCGCCTCTTAAATAAGCTAGTTAAAAAGTCATGTTCGCTAGTGTTGCGCGCGCCATACAAAGGACAACTCGGGCGGATCGCGTAGCAGTTTAGCTAGTACAGTTTCGCGGTGGATTTGTGCTACCGGGGTAAAAGACAAGAACTATAGTAGATACGTGTTCTTAGGAGAAAGAATGTTTTATCAGGCTATCAAAACTTATTTTCATAGTCATTAGACATCTCGGGCGGATCGCGTAGCAGTTTCGCTAGTAGAGTTTCGCGGCGGATTTGTGCTACCGGGGTGAAAGGCAAGCTCCTAGAACTATATTACGTGTTATTACGAGAAATAATTTTTTATCGGGCTGTCAAAATTTATTTTCATAGTCATTATAAATTGGTTATAAAAGTTATTTCATATGCTCGTAAAACAGCTAAAGTTTATATTATCTTTTAAATAACAAAAAATACTATTAAACGTGGATGAGTCATTTATGAAGTTCGGAATAAAAACATTTCTCTTTACTTGTTTCGTTAAAATTTATTTTTATAAGAATTTTTTTACGAGTTTATATCTAACTAGCTGTACAACGCGGTTTCACCCGCATTAAGGATAGTAACGTAATGCTTGATAGCCTATAACCTTCCTCATGAATGTAGCTATCGTATACAACAAGAATTTTGAAATCAGTCCAATAGTTTAAACAAACACTTCATATTTATATTATTAGTACTATTATTAGTAGGTATATAATATTTTTGTCTTTATTTTATATTAGATAACTATAATTAAAGGTCTCTTCTCCCAAAACCCAAGTTTGCTTGGCCCATTTCGCCGCCCTGTGTCCATAATACTAAGTGTAACGTTTTATTATGTCTATCATGTAATGGTCCCACGTTTATTGGGGTCCCATCGACTAAGCTAATTGGTGGACTGTTTGCCTTTCGATGTCCCTAATGAGGAACTGATAACTTACTCTCATAACACTTGTTGCTGCTGAGAATTTAATGAATGTATGTATGTAGTTAAAAAAAGGAGGTAATTCAAATAAAAGATTTCCAACTTTAATATTTCTAGTTTGGAAACGTATTAGGCAACAATTTGGAAATGATTTAATTAATGCCAGAAGTTTTAGTCGTGAGATATTTTTTTTTTAATTTACACTTTTAAAAATAGGTACTAGTACAGGTTGTTTCAATTTGTGTAATCTCCTTTTATAAACCATCATCTATATCATATCATTTCATAACTTTATATTAGAAGTGGGGGAAAGGCCAGCAAGGGACCAGAAAAATAAATTAAAATTCATCACTTAAGCAATGAGTTTTCCATGACTTTATAACATTTAATGTTAACTAATTAACCCATAACTACAGTATTTAATGATACAATGTTTACTGTGCGTCCCATAACTCACGAGACAATCTGTTAGATTTAATTTCAGTGCATAATTACATTAATTTATTATTAATAACATAATAATATTCTTAATCTAAATAATTGTCATTTAGCTAACTATGGACGCCTGGGGATGTAATAATTCAGGTATTAGATGGAACGACTCTTTAGGGACTATTAAATTGCGCCGGTGACACAAGCAGTTGAGTATTAAATGTATTTTAACTACTCTGTTATATAAAGCAAGGGAAATTCATAGTATGCATTGTTGCCGTCCATACAAAAATAACTTTATATAGGATATCCCTATCATAATAAGAATAGGGTAGTTGACACTACTCACAATTGTTTCTAAGAGAGTGCAAAACGGGCTAAGTTTGTGTAGGACAGCGGGATTTCTTGTTTTAATTAGTTATGAAATCCAAGCGGATGAAGTCGCGGCCATAAGCTAGTATACATATAAAATCCTTTGTCCTGAAGGACTGATTGACTGGCGGATCAAACAACAGCCTAAGCCGGTGTGTCCTTTGTACGACGTAGGCATCCGATAAGAAAGGATTTTCCAAAATTCTACCCCTAAGTAACTGAAAAATGGGGGTAAAATTTGTATAGGGACAACGTGGTTCCTTGGTTCAATTAATGATGAAAACCTCGCGGAAGAAGTCGCGGGAATAAGCTAGTATATAGATAATATTCTAAAATACCCGTGCTTTGTTGTGTAGTCTATATTAATTACATCCACGCGGACTAAGACGCGATCATAAGTTAGTCTATAGCTTGTGTAGTCTACACATGACCCGGCCCCAGGGCTCCATCGACGTGTCTATAGATGGCTCTTATGATTCTTCTGATTTGTCTTCTGATGCTCTTCTTAATCCTCATAAATTTTCTGTCGCGTGTCTGCGTCCGTAAAGCTTTTGACGACTTGGTGCGACGATGCAACTGAATTTCCACAATTAGGGATATAGCTGGAACCAGAAAGAGTTGACGTAAATACTTATATTTGCTGCAGTTTTTAGGTATTGAGTGTTTTGTTAAATTCATTTAAAGTATATTAGTTAAAAATAACCAACAAACCGACAGAAATCTATACGAATATAAAATTAATCTGAAAAGATTTTTGTTCGTTTGTTTGAAGATATTAGCGATCTATAGAACTACAAGTCGGATTTGAAAAAATATTTTTGTGTTTGATAGAGAGCTACATTCATGAAGAAGGTTACAGGCTATCAAGAATTAAGTTACAGTCATTAACGCGGTTGAAACCGGTGGTTATTGCTTAAATCTTGACAATGTTTGGTGGATAGTTGAATTGAATTGAATAATGAAGTAGGTACTTAAAACACAATTACCTGCTAGAAGGTATCCAAGTCCAAGAAGACAGAACGCACCATGGAGCATCCTCAATGAGATTGGTACCAGTCCCATTGTTGATTCCGATTGCGGCTACATATGGTATAAAATGCTATATTAAAAGGCTATATTAAGAGGTCGCGTAGAGGTCAAGATTTGGCCAATTTAAATCAATTCAGTTTACTCGGAGCTTATTCATCATCAACCTATCATAGTACCATCCAGAATGGGTCTCTTGTCAAATAACAGGAGGCCACAATACTTTACAATTACTTTTCCGACAATTTTATAAAGAAGTCTCCCCCATGTTTTCCTTCACCGAAGAGCAAGTGAATACATTTACGATAGGTACGCACATAATTTGAAAATACCACATTTAGTGCACGCGGGGTTCGAACCCGGGCACACCGGAATGGTGGTCCGACAACCACCTATATAAAAGTAAAAACAATTATATAGTTACCTACCTCCTGGTAGCTAATCTTGTAGACTACTTAATAATATATAACTAACAACCTGTATCGTGTTCCCAGAATTATCGGTGACATCACTGTTCTTCTGATCACTCTCAGTCACAGGCTCGGATCTTCTAGATTGTTCTGGCAAATTCTTATATTCGTCTGTAGTCATTTTCGAAAGGATCCCCGCTTCGAACAGACTCATTACCCTTGAAGGAATGTTATAAATAGAATTACAAAACGTGTATAATAATGATACTTCGTAAATAGAACAAAGCAATCACGTTTAAAAAGAAAATAATTTAAAAATTTTTGAATTGTGTAAAATAATCGTATAATAATAATAATTAGAGGGATTGATCTACATTAGTAAATTTTCCGTATTAAGGTAGGTCTGGTCATAACTATAGTGATGTACATTGCTCGAAAGGATGCAAGTTATGGTACGCAATATGGTACGATTTTGCGAGCTACTTGTGTCGTACACAAAACTAATAGCCCAACACAAGTGCCACTGAAACTACTTTACACCGGATGGCCTTCATGCTCATGCAACCTCTTTCCTGTAAAAAAAGTATATTCTATATACTACTTTGCTAAAACCCTGACGAGAGCTTAAGAAAATAAATATATTTAAACAAACTTACACGCTATTAAACGTCTCGAGATAAGGACAGCCGATCTGCAGCGCGATGGCCGAGTACCGGGTATAGAGTTTTTCGCTCAAATGAAAGTTGTGTGAACCTAAAAATAAGTTCATCGGTGAACTCGACAGATAAGAAGTTCCGAACTTCGCTATCGTCGGTGGTAAATTACCCTTGTGGGTAATGCGAATGAGGCAGTATTCTACCGTTATATGACAGGGTAATAATGTAAGTAGTTTTGTTATTGTAATGTGAAGGTTTGGTAGCAAAATGTAATGATAAAAGATGACAGTTGGCAATTCCTCGGAACGGTTATATTTAAAGTTTGTGAAATTGTCGTTTTTCTATTTGTTTCGTGATGTTCGATTAGGGTAATAGTGATGGCTCGAGGCTAAATTAGTTTGTATGCAATTATTAGTTAAGAACTTACCGTAAGAAATCAAATCAAATCCTTTAACATAGATATAACAGCTGAAGTATTACATAGAGCAATGGATTTAATAAATTTAGTAAAATTATTCGATAGATATATTTCTAAATTCAATTGTTAAACGAAACGCGTTTTCAAATCGATTAACCACGGTAAATTAAAATGTTTTCGTGGTATAGTTAATTAAAAAATATGTCTTTATTATAAAAAAGCATTGGCACGTACCAAATCTCTCAGTATCGTAAAACAACGTCTCCCTCCCCCCTAAAATGGCGACGCGTTTGCGCGCCAAAACCATTCGAACGCCAACCTCCACGCTGCGCACGCGCTGGATGCGCTGCCTCCGCATCAGGCGAGCGAGACGCCCGTATACACCTGTCCCGTTCTAAAAGAGAAAATCGTAAAAAAATTCCAATTAATATTTCTACTTCTGGATGGAAAACAGGATGAACCCGCATTGATTACTCCTCTGGTGTAGCGTTCCACTATTTTCCCGGCTTAATTATTAACGCTTTTTCTTTACAATAAAGTTAATTTTATTCCAATAATATGTAACTATTTAAAAAATTACCCCCTAAAAAAACAAGGTACCTGCAGAATAGTCAATGATGAGCTATGCCTCTCTACGACCAGCTCATATCCATCATTTCTCATAGCTTCCTCAAGATCCTGAAGGGCTCCAATGGGCCTCTCCCGGGCTGGCCTAGCAAGCAGGCTGGTCAGGTTGGCAGAATACATGTCACCTATCACGTATGTAGCGCCGAGAGATATTAGCACTGATACGAGCCTCGCCTTATGTGTGCTCGATGGTTCTTTGCTGGACGCTGTAAAAGAGTTTTAAATTATGTTGACGATGTGGTTGTCATACCGGTCCGTCATTCGAAGGGTCCTGGGTTTCCGTAGGGCAGAAATTTAAATGATGAATTTATATTTCTGTTCTCTGTCTGGGTGTTTGTTTGATTGTCTTTGTGTGGGTCCATGATACGAGACGGAGAATAGTGTGGGGTTTAGTGTGAAGCGTTATTATTATTTATAGCGTAGCAGATGTTTAGATTATTATGGTTGGAATATATGCTACTTTATATCGGTTTTGTAAGTTGAGGGTTTATTTATGCAAAACGTTATTATGACGTAAAATGAAACTAAAAAGATGCCACAAAGCTTTGCTCGGATCAATTTGCGTCTGAGAGCTGATACTTTTTGTATTTAGGGTTCCGCAGTGATAGTAGACAATACGTAATATATTTTTTTATATCTCTACTCTCTACTAAGAACTTATCAAGACTACCAGCGCACAACGTTGGTATATCGATTGTAATCAAAATAATATACTCCTATTAATATAAAACGACTGATTTATGCCCAAGATTCTGTCCGCGTGGATCTCATCTAGAGAGAGATTCAGGTCTAGAAAGAAAGCAAAAATGGACGACTAATAAAAACTAAACTAAGTTTGACTTTTTTATGATATGAAGTTGCAGACGGGCATGCAGACCACCTGGTGTTAAGTGGTCACTGCCGTCCATGGGCATCTACATCCAACCTCAAGCAGGCTCGTGCCCTGCCTGAGGTCGCATGTAGTTGCGGCAACTGCACCTTTCCACCGAAACACAACTGAATTGCTTCATTTGCTTCACGGCAGACATGGGTACAGTGGTGGTACTTACCCGGTCGAACCATACTAGTTCTACCATAGATGCATAAAATTAAATAAATAAAGAAAAAACTTAAAAAAATCGCTTTTTACTAAAATTATTTCTATTCTCTCCAGTACACATAATCATTTGTGACGGGATGCCAGTGGTTAGTTACTAGTTAAATAGTTTGAATTGAGTTTGAGACTTATGAGAGAATTTCCCGCAGAATATCCTTTGATGACGGAGAACTAACTTCGTCCTTAGGGAGTAAAACCCAAAAGTTAGTAGTTATTCGATTAGAACTACTAGAATTGTATCCCTTTATTTTTAGTACCCCAAGGTTCTTTCAAACGTTTTAAGACAAAGACAATTTTTTTATCACAAACAGTACAATGCAATGGTGTTGTTATAATAAGTAAAAAGTAAGTAAGTAAAATTTTCTTGAAGAAAAAAAAAATATGATAAAGGTTGGAGTCCGTGCCCTAAACATTTTCGTATGTTAAGTATAAATACTGACTCTAAAATAAATTATCGAAGTCTATTGCGATTTAAATTTACTTTTAATTTTTAATTTTGCTTATAAATTGTTCTCTCTGTCCTATTTGTCATACGTTGAGGCTTTGCTGTCCCACTGTACTTTATGAATAAAAGTGCTTAGTTTAGACAAGTTATAATTTGTATATTGATTTTTATTGATACTAAGGCATGAACTGAATTTCACACGGAACCGCCAGCATAATTTTACTTCACTTCATGGTTGTAGCATTGTTATGATTAACTTCATTATAATAGTACCTTAATAGTCTATGCATAATAACATGAATCAATGTCAAAACATCACCCAAACAAACTATTGTCATAAATTTTCACCGTACGGTCTAAACACTCACGTTAAATATTACCCTGCTTAAGAACCTTCCCATACACTGTTCAAAACAATGATTCCCAAAGTGGTCAGGGTTGCCCCTCATGGGTCTACGTGAGACTCGACTTGGGAAAAATTGGGACCCACAAAATTTAAATGGGTGTGCACGAATATTAATCCCGTTTTGGTAGTAAGGAACGCAAATGAACTAACAAGTATACTGCACAGTCGTGTCGCTAGATCTAATTGTCACACTTTTGGGAATATGTTTGAAATCATGTAGAAATGTATCCTGTAAACAGAAGCCTGTAAACAGAATTTTTGAAAGTAGTTTACGAGAAAAAGAAGTTTGGGTACCTCTGGTTTAAAGTTTGCTTTACAACGATTGTACAAAGCCCTTTGTGTAGTCTTAAGGATGTCTGAAAGTGTAAGACTAATTAGAAGCGCCGAGTAACCTATTAAGCGCTTCAAGGCGCTAGCAGTAGGTAGATATTTTGTTTAAGCTTCATTTAAAATTTATTCTTTACAACTAAACTAAATGCTTCCTACCTATTCATTATTTAATTTAGATTGAACTGAGTAACTTCTTTTAAAATGTACTGTTATGGGAGAACAAATAGTCTAGTGGTAGAATTTCGGCCATTCATTCAGCTGGATACGGATTTGATCTCTTTTGATGTTCCATCCATCAGCCTTTGGAGGTCCACTGCTGGACATAGGCGTCCCCTAAGTGGCGCCACTCCGCCCGGTCCTGTGCCCTGTAGATCCAGCGGTCTTTTGATGTTAAATGCGTATTAATAAAACATAAATATTAATTATTCTTTGTTGAAGAAACCTTCATACCCTCATAGCTGTATAACGTTCTCAAAACACATGTAACTGTAAAGTCTAGTCAGGATTATTGATTAAACTCTGCTCATATCTGAGAGGAAAGCAGTGTCTAGCGGTCTATTGAATACTTTCGTGATAAATTACAATACTACATCAAACTTGTGTAAACAACAGCCTACCTACCGTAAACTACCTAAGTAAACATTATTCACACTAATTTATATCATAAATCGTACCTCACGTATACTGTACACAATGATAACATAGGGCCTAAGATACTGCCCTGAGAAACATTGTTTATAATCACTTTGCCAGGGACCTTGCAAAGTATATATGTTACATTATGTACTATAAAACTTTATTACAGATCTAAATATCCAGTTAGAGGATAATATTAAATCGCTGTCTATTATTTTAATAACGGTACCAACTCCCTTATTTGTTTTACGGTCTTCACCTGAATTTCTCAAATTAATCAGAAACAGTAATTTTAAGCGTCTGTTGACGAAAAAATAATTACATTGGCAGTTGTTATTAGTTTCATCATTCCAAAAGTATTAAATGTGTATTATTAAACTATTCAAGGACTTTTCTTCCCCATCGCGACCCCTTTATCTTCATTTAGCTTTTAACTTCCTGCAAATTATTTAACAGAGCACTGATAGTGAAAAAATATAATTCACACTTTCCCGATTTCAAATTTTTAAATAGTATCAAAATATACTTAGATATTTTATATTTTTATATTTATTTTCTAATGCATCAGCTGAAACAAAAATATAAAATAAATGCGAATATAAAGACGAAGGAGAATGGTTTTAATAAGTAGAGGCGGATAAGCCGGTAATCTCTCGTAATTGACGTTGATTGCGTCTAAGCCTTTTAAAGCTGCCAATATTTTTAGGCTACTGCGATGGCGTCTGAGAGCCTAACTATTTAAGACATAATCGATGTAAAGTCCTTGCCTATGTTTATTAAATAGATAAAAAATTTGTTCTTTTGCGAACAGAAGTCAACTTTTTCGTCGCCAATTTACCATCAGCTCAAAGAG
>DWQK01001005.1:0-17303 GCA_018231225.1 Noctuana stator
TATCTAATAACACAAAAGTAACCACAAAACCACCAAATCCAAAACGCCTACAGTTAATAAATAACACACAAAAACAAGAGTGTACCAATAATATTTTATTTTATTATGAAGCAGCGACAAGACATAAAATATACACATTGTGTTGCTTTATGAAATAAGGATGCAATTACCTACCAATAGCGATTAACTCGTCTAAATTAAAAGAGTACGGAATTCAGGTAGGTACTTGCTTTTTGTACGTACGTAACAAATGCCGCCTCGTGAGATTTACAATGTTTCATTCAAACATCGTTTTTTAAAAAAAAATACTTAGTTTCAGTTCACAATATGTATCTACTATTTTAATTAAAACCTTAATTTTTAAATAGGTACTCGTGCGTAAAACATTAACGAAATATTGCAACTGCAATCATGCAAATCATATTTCTTCATATTGCGTAAAACTATTCTGCTTTTAATTAAACTTGCACTTTGAGAAATCCATTTCCGGATGTTGTTCCATAAACCTGTAAAAATAAAAAATAAAAGTAAGTAGGTACATATTAATTTCTGGTATGCAGATGACGTAAATTCGATATACGACAGCAAACAAGTAACAGACTGATTACGAAAGCACGCTTACAATCACTAAGATGTATTTATTCGAATCATTATCGATAACAAATTTAACTGGGACGCTGGGAGGTTGAATGCCTCAATGAAATGAATTAAAAGTCATCTCGCGGAAAAACCAGCAGAAAACATGTACCTATAATATACGTTTCATTATTATTTAAAAGTTCATAGGATTGAAAATTACGTTTCTATCATAAGTTCTTTAAAATTTACAACAAATAATATAAAAAAAATTCTTTTATACGCCACTCACTTCTTAAGAACGTCCTGCTTTTTTTGTTCGTCGCTCGTGGGAAGACCCATTTCCTTCTGTCTCTGATCATACATCATTTTTTCAACGAGACCTCGAGTTTCGCCGTCCAAGTCCGATAATTTAGATGGCTCTAATGAAATATTAACTTAATGTAAGTAATACTTCTTAGTGCTCAATAAATTGGCTATCAATCATTTTATATGACACAAAAAGAATAGATTTTATAAATATATTTACTCTGGTACCTACCTGGATTTATTTTCTTAGTAGATATTTCTGGATCCGTTTTGACCAGTCGGCTCCACCAGTTCATTTTATTAACCTGTGTTAAAATTAGGATAAATAAAATTACGAGAAAAAAGTTCTAAATGAATAGCAAACTTAAATAACTTTAGTACCTTTTCTAAATTAACAAGGAGATTACGGCCATCTTGTAGCACCCAGGTTGACTCCTCCATTTTTACATCTGCATCCAGTTCTCCATCAATAATAAGAGGTTGGCCTTTGATGCCAACTTTTAGGTGACGCTTGTTAATGATCACAGACAGGTCTCGTGGCCGTAATATTTGCCGCAGTGGAACTCGTAACTGTAAACAATTTATCAAGATGTGCCAAAACTTTATTGTGTCAAGTGTCATTTTGCCATATTATTATGCAGTTGATATAATCTAAGGAGCACAGCTGGCGCTTATGTTTAATGTATGACGTGCAACCTATGTTTCCATAGTTCTTGGATTTTTCGTAGAATTTCAAAACCAACTCACACAGTACCAACACAATGAGATCTAATAAATTATTTATTATATACCTAATTTTAGGAAGTAATCTTTTAGTCAGATTCTTGAAGTCATGTATTGGTATATGATCACTAATATAAATACTAAGTATACCAAATAATAATTAAATTAGTCATACTCATAACTGTAGTCATTTGCTCTACACATTTAAACAAAATTGCTTGATGTGGAAAGTGCCGAAACGAATCTTTGCTAACATAATATTAGTGTTCATAATCTTTTGTTGCACAGTACGAGCATAAAGTCAATATTATACAAGTAGGTACATGATTGTCTGTCAGCAACGTAGCCCAAAGGTTTAAATTGCAGCCTGCCATTTTGTCGGACCTTCAAATGCTTTGCTTCATAAGTTTTTATAGTTGAGTAGACATTAGATAGTCATAATTATATAAGTACTACTTATTTTAAACACAATGGAAATATATAAACAAGCCGATTCCCATCGGATTAGTTTTAGATTTGAAGTTCGTTAAATCACAGAAATAAATTTACCGAAATTTCAATCATCATCGAAGAATCAATCTCTCGAGTTTGCTTTACTAATAGTTCTTGGACCCCTTGGCAACAGTTATTGACACTGATAAAATAACACATAACCATATATACATAATTATAGTTATGTACACACTAACCTAACTTTTGATAACCATTTTCCGTTAGCAAGTCTGTCAGAAGTAATTTCTTGGGGCAATAAGATACCTTTGTGCTTTCATTGGTAACTGTCTTTCTGTGTCCTATGTCATAAATGTGTGGGCAAGAATATTAAATTAAATAATTAAAAACAGAAAATTTTAAAGCGTATTATTTGCTTTTCCAAAAATTAGCCGTATTTAAGTTACCACAAGAACTGAGCGGTGTGAGTGAGTCTCCACGGACAAAAAGAGGGAAAATGTTTACTGCTTCATACACTACTCGTATTGGCAATTGGATGTTAAGAGAATGGTAAAGACCTATTTATACAGAATAAAGGGCGATTTTACCTTTTACCTCCAACGGCAAGGAGTTAATTTTGATTGGCAAGGCTAAAAGAACGTCAACAGAAGCTGGTGAAAAATGTCTTAAAGCTGTACTTACGAGATCAGCTTAAGTTGATGTAGTTTTCGATAACAACCGTAAGAATGTCAATATATCTCAAGTGTAGGTAATACAGTTAATAAATTAAAAAACATAACTAAGAGTAAATTTAGTTTACACCAGAAAGAAAGAAAAAAGACATAAATCAACTTTATTACATAACAGGATACAACAATAATTACGTATTTACGTAAACGGATATTAAATAAATGTGATGGCGTAGCAAGGTTTTCGAACTGATACGTATTGTTAAGGTTATACGTGTAATTCATATGATTTGTTGTCATTAAAATGTATTCAGCCAGTTTTGGCGAGCAAGATATTGACTATTATGACGTCATACAAAAGCTTTTATTAAAACTGAAATGTAATTAGGTAAATACAGTAATGACTTTACGACTCAATAAATTAGCACCTAGGTGCCACTCACGGTTTCATACTATGTATCACGTATAAGCCTTTTTTTCCAAACTATAAAGGTCAAAGTACCCAAATAAAAGCATCGATCCGTCGATCCGTCCCTGAGAATCAGATATCATAATCAGTCTAGAAAACTCAGATCTATTTCAAAATAACGATCAAATTATTGGAAAAAATCCTGCTGAAGTATGGGACGATCTTAGAATAATAACGTAATTATACTAAGGGGACGCTAACTAATGCTAAAAGAACAACTTCTTTTCTCGTTATTATTTAACATGATATATTTTAATAGGAAATTGCAAAATGCAGACAGAAACACGTTTAATAGACGTTTGCTGCGAGATATACCTAACAGTAGCTTTAGCGCGTTCACGCATTTTTTTTTTGCTTCATTTACATCAATTTATACTCATTGGTCTCTATAGTAGATTGACCTTATAAACACATCATTAATTGATGTTTGCCCGCATTAGTGCAGGTTCGGCCGCGAGGACAAGGTGCGATCATCAAGCTAACGTCATAATAACATGCATAGAATACGGAATGATTGATTCTAAAACAACAATTATTGTTTCACAAGAGGACCGCCACGAAAGAACGCGAACGACCACGACGGCGTGATGACCTCGCATTCCTCACAAGGACGATATACATGAATATTATGCTACTTCGATTAAGCAGGCTGGACATGAAAATATACGAGTACGTACACTATGATTTACATGTAACAAAAATGACGAAGGGCCATTAGATTAAGCGATCCTAGCCAGCGTCGTTTCATGCAAAGTATCAGAGTATCATGATCCAAGGATTAGGTAGGTACTCCAGATTATCATGTCCTATTAGGAATAGATATGTATAATAATAATGTTAGATAATTTAAAAAAAAAAGCTACTAAGTAATTAATTAAAAAACATTTTAGTAGTTCAAATTCGTTCAATTCGTCCAAACATCCTTAACGTGGAGCGTTAAGGATGTTTGATTAACTAATTAATTCTGTAGTTAATCATAAACAAAGTGACAATAACTTGTTAAAAAACGTTAACACAGCTTGAATTTTTTTCAGTCAATTCACACTGTCGTCTTTATCGTCGTATTAGACTGTCCAAAAAACCCGGCCATTTGTCCCCGGATTCGAAGACCCCTTAGAAACGTGATCTATCTGGGAAACCCCAGTCGGTATGCGGATTAAAGTAATATTGTAGTGTTAATGAATAAAAGAAATGTTAAAGCATATCATTAACTTTGTTTATGTGAACCGATTTGTTAGCAGATGAAAAATTCAAATGTATTGCGGACTAATCTAACACAATACAAGTAACCGATAACTTTTAAAATTTAGGGTAATTGGCTTTAGTATACAATCGTCAAGTTTAGTGTGTCCCTACTAGGTATAAGGGAATAAAATAACAATAAAAACTATATCACCTTATTTCTCTGTTAAATAGTATCCTAGGTAGGTAGGTTAAGTTATCTGGTTACCTCCCATATGAGAAGAGTTTTAGGGCCTTTGTCTACCACGCTCGCCAAGTTTGAGTTGGTAAACTTCAACTTTATGGAGAAACACTCAGGCATGCAGGTTTTATCCGGAGGTTTTCCTTCACCGTTACAGCTAGTAACATTTAATAGCTAAAACGCACAAAACATCTCGAATGAGAGTCCTAATTCATAAGTACTGGGATATTACCGCATATTTTATAAAAACCAACTGCCTAAAACTGAAATACTATGAAATATAGGAATTTTAATATGGATCCATATTATGATATTCTATTAAGAGTATATTCCAATATAAAGTGGAATTAAGCGTGTGACTGGGAAATTAAGTAAGCCTTCAATCTTTTGTTGTTTACCGAATAAGTTTTTGTTAAACCTTGCAGTAACTGTTGTGCTCAATAGCGTGGTGTTATAATACCTTCACACGATTACGCGCCGATTACCAACACGTTCTAATGACCGGGGAATCGTTGGGATTCTAGCAATCACAACTACAGTGTATATTCGTAAGAAACGTGATAAATTATTATAAATATAAAAATGTACATTTATTTGTTTTAAATGTTATTGTGGATGTATAATTCGTATAACTGTTAATATGTAGTTACACGATGAAAAACGTGTTTTATTTAGGTAGCCACAAAAGTTTAGGGTAGTTAAATTTAACCAATCGTAAAAAGTAATATCGACGCTACGTCAGAACAAAATAAAGTTTCAATGACAATTAGCGCATTTTTGCTGCATGAATAAGAAAGTAGCGAAGTAACTGCTTCTTGTTGCTATGATTGTGACGATGACAATCGTAGCGATGATGAGGTGTGAGGGATTGTGTTACTGCAATGACAAAGTTGGTCGTGTTGTTTTTTGATTTTAGTTAATATGTTAAATAACTACGTGAACGAAGTCGGTGACAAAAATTTACATAGTTTATGGAAGGGTGGTATCCTAGTATCCTCACCCCACAGCATAAGTAATCCTAGCGTGAGAGCAAGAGCCTCATTTTTTGGTTATGTGAATAACTTCATTGCACAAAAATGCGATATAGGTACCTACAAAAAAATAATTATTTAATTTTGGTTTGGAATCATCATGGCCGATGTATTTCATCAAACAACCCTTTTATGCAATACGTAAGAGATATGAAATTATTAAGGCACTTCCGAATCCTGCATGATTCAATTCAAAGATAGAACACGTGTCCTTGCCCGTTGGCTGTGTTGCAACGATCAGGAGGTGCGTCATAAGAACCCGTAGCAAATAGCAACGTGACTTAGCTTCTGTATTGCTTCTTTAAACCACCTCGTACAGACCTCTAGAATTTTCCTGTAAGGTAAGGACATACGGTGCACCAACTTTTTGTGCGTACGTTATTTCAAACTCGTAGGCCTCGAAGCCTTTTAGAGTAGACATTACAACAGAATTCACGAAGTTTGAATGTCATTTATGTAAGTCATTTCATAAATTATTAGATTAATTCTTAGATTTTGACTCCTTTTGGGTATTTTAGATATAAAATCACTGCATTGAAGGATTGTTTTGAAGAGCTCAATTCTTGTAGTTGACATTTGATTGAAAAAGGTTTGAAATATGTAATACCCATTACCAAAAATATTACCTACTTAAGGTACCTAAACCTGCCTTAGTACCTTACAAAAAATGGAATGCAAAATAAATATACAATACCAAATTATTTAGTTTTATTATATTATTAACATACCGACCCAGAATAGTAATATAGTTATGTATAATAATTACAATGGAAAAGCGCGATTCTACTAACGAGCTTTTAAGAATTTAGGACAAAAATCTCTCATCAATATAATTATGAGAAGATGTCCCAAAAAATCTGTATTAATTTACATCAAAACGTTTCGATTTCTTGCTTATATTTTAAAAAGATCTGTTGCATGAGTATAATATGTCAGTACAGACTGTTCACCCTTGTAAAATAGACCGAAACAAAAAGTTTGTGAAACAAAATCGTAAAATGTTTACAAAATGTAAAACTGAAACATACTTGTTTCATGTCAGAGCATTAAAAACAAACTTTAGTGTCTAAATCGGTTGCTTGCAACCTCATATATAAACCTTGGTGATTGTTGCAATACTCTCAGTACGACTCTAGTCGCTTTGCCGGTTGGAACGGGCGCGTACTACGTCGCCGGCCACACGGAGATCGCGAGAGAGGCTAACTTAAATTCGCTGAAGAGGCACGATATCTGGCAGAAATGTGGACCGAGTGAATGCAGTGTTCAGTGACGAAATATTAGTGACTAATCAAATTAAGGATAACACATAACAATGGACACCAAAAGTCCGGTAAGTGATGTGAACACATCTAAACAAAAACAATGTATTTCTTGATAACACACGTACTCCGCAATGTATGCGGCGTTCGTAGACAAAGCCTATTTTAAGTTTTTAATGCATAATAATAATGAAATAGTTTTCTATAAAATATATTTAACAAATAGTTGTGTCATTGCTCGTGTTAGTTTTGCAGTGACGTGGATCACGCAATGCCATCTAGCAATTTACTATGCCCACTGTAATCTGCGACAGCATATACCTATCTAGGATTGATAACTTAGGCCACAAAAATACTTACTATATAACAAATATCGTTAGATGTTTAAACGGTAAAATTATCAGAAATTCTTTTGAAGCAAACGCTATAAATGGTAGTCGAAAAAAGTCGGGCGTATTAAGAGCTTTCTCAGCTGTGCTGCATAAATATTACGTAGTTAAGATTACAAGAATGTATGTTATAACAATATATAATGAAAGATTATAACAATATATGGTGGTATCCCCCCTCCCCTAAACTAATTTTCGCGACAGCATGTCTGGTATCTTTATTGTTATGAGTTAAAGATACCCATTTTAATAATATTCAAATTAGGAAAATTGCTTTTTTGCAAAAAGGTTTTCCCCAATATAGTATAAATACATCTCTTTATAAAAATAGTTGTCATTTTAAGTTTCCAACTATTAATTAGGATAAATGTCTTAGGAGATATCAGAAAATTTAAATAACTCGTAATTACATAATATATTCTATGAACCCGGGTAGCGACGTGGTGATAGCTGCGCGCCGGCGTTGAATGCAAATAAATATATTATTATCTATATTAAAATGTATAAATCTATGTATTATTATATTTTTAACTTTTTAAAGTAAATAACTAAAGTAATAAATTGTAAATCATATATTGTTTTTAAATAAAAATTACAAATACATAATATTATGTGTAAATTGCAGTTTGCACCGGTGCAAAATTTAATCAACTGCTTAGTTCCTGTAACCTACAGGTACCTTACCTATAATAAGATTTTCCCAAACATGGTTCTATCTGATGCTCATGATTCTTATGATCGAACACCTACACGTCTTTCGT
Organism: Noctuana stator; assembly: GCA_018231225.1. Classification (NCBI taxonomy): domain Eukaryota; kingdom Metazoa; phylum Arthropoda; class Insecta; order Lepidoptera; family Hesperiidae; genus Noctuana; species Noctuana stator. Next base: position 8,059 of record DWQK01001005.1, read on the forward strand.
GCACCTAGTAACATCATTATTTTCCATCGGTCTTGGAATGTAGTATGTTCTATCAAAACAAGATTTTAACATCGTTCGGAATATTCACATCCGCATATTTATTAGTGTAGCAAGCCATTTTAAATTTGATGACAAAATATTTTCATGCTTACTATAAATTCAACTTGCATAATATATTTTTACTACTTATTTTAATTGTATTGTTTTATACATATTGCATAACATACAATGTTAAAATGAGGATTACCTTGTGAACTGGAAAGAAAAGTGATAAACATCTTAATATCATCCGATAACTAATATTCAAAAAATTAACATCGACATTCATCATGAACGATGTATCAAGAAAACTGGTCATCACAATATTTTCATAAGGAAAAAAGTGATTTCTTGAAATACCTAGATAATGATTTAGATATGAGAAGATTAAAGATACCTTGATATTTCGAATAGAACTACGACTGTCTAGACAACGTGGATAAAGGAACATCAATTAGATCCGAAACAAATGGCACAGGGACTGACAAGTGAAGTTTGTATCGGCGGGCGGCCTTCACATTTCACAACACCCGGACTTAGCGCACATCCAGCTAACTAGACCTTCGGACCGCGGGTTACTCGAACGAAATATTGTTGATAAGAAGAGTCACTACACCAATACAGGTGGGTAGGAGTCGATGAGGCCGTGCGCACCTCAGAATGGTGCCCTCACCAAACGCTTCACTTTCAATTAGAAGTAGAGTTGTTATACTTATTTATAGTATAGTAAGTAGTAACTTTAAACTCCTGAAAGTTACAAGTTGATAACATTATTGGTAATGACGATTATATTATACTCCTATAAAATGTTTTATGAAGGGTTGGTGGCTTGAACCTGGTTACTTATTGCCCTTATCGTAAGAACGGCTGAATACTTAAAAATCTTACAATCTACTTTCAGTCAATTCTTTAGTCCCGTAATCGCTAATGTTTGAACTCTGTTACAAAATACATAGAACAAACAAAATTACGCTACGATGTCGATGAATGATGTAAAAGGTCATTACGGTTCACAGATTATTGAAAATTTCTAATCTTCATATTTTCTATAGTAACATAGATGCTGCCTCGCTAAATTTACCTAACAAATACATGAATTTTACTATACTATATTTAAGGGATGATCCATTCATTCTACGAGGGCTGAACACAATTATTTCATTACACAAAAGCAGGACATTTTTATAATATTAATAAGAAACGTTAGGATACCGTTGTTGGTTCGGTGGGTTTTTACGAATAATTTGTGTCAAATATTATGAAGCAACGATGTCTGTGGCAGTTTGACCTAGTAAGTGTAAAAATCAGGCCATAAAGCAATGCGCGGTAAGTGAAAATTTACTGAGCAAGATGAGTTAGTACTTATGAAAACATTTTAAATTTTAATATATGAAGAAATTTAAAAAGCGTATATTTTAATGTATAACTGAATATAACGACAGAAAATGTTATATAAAAAATAATTCTGCCAAATAGCTAGAAAACGAATATTTAAAAACAACCAAAATGATATGCAAGTGACCTTAATCTCAATTGACACAACATACACAGACGAGTTGATATTTATCGTTCACTTAACATGATAGTCAGGAAGACTATTTCTACAAAGACATCAGTTCGTCAAGGTAAAACCTCTTTGTATAGGATGTAACAACTAAAAAGTTCAGTAGGTACCTACTCATTTGCCACGTAATGTCAGCGAAAAAATAAGGACTGTTATATAAGAGAGATACAAAAAGCTTCTTAAGTACTGAAAGCACGTCGTCATCTAACACTTTGGATACGTCAGCAATTGATGTCATTAAAGGCATCAATACAAGAATCCGGATGAGTAATTCACTCATGGTCACTTTTTCTATCGTAACATCCCACTCGAACTAAAAGGTGTTGTACGTTACTCTTTATGACGCAGTAGCGTAATTATTGACACAAATGGGGAAGTGAACACAAAAGTTCAAAGATCGATAATTTCCTAGAATTTTTTAAACGATGCAACTTAAATCAAAGAATTTTATTCATAATTCGCCTCCTCATTTATCACATGGATCGAAACAACTTTGCCGATGAACCCGTAACCTGCGCTAATGACGAATTTCCCGCGCAAAATTTGCTTTTAATGGATTAATCACTAAAGGTTTGATACTCTTACAAAGTCTTTGATAATTATGTTATGACTTTAAAATACGTAATTTATAACTGGCGTCAAGCATAGATCATCATTGTCAGTCAGTAGTCAGGCAGCTTCCAAGCGATTTGCATTGACACGATTCCTGTTAGCTTCATAAATACTGCCAATTGAGTTCAAGGACAAACAAAGAATTATGCTTGTGTTTGTGACCAGCGTGAACAATGAGCCATGTAGCGGTGTCCTCATGTTATCGCGTATAAAAATATAAAATATGATAATTTGACGTCTTTATAAGTAATCATTTCAATTGAGTAGACTAAAGCGTAAAAATATTAATAAAAAGTAGTATTGGCAATAATCTCGGGAATACTAAGATACTGTGCCATAATATACGAACTAATTATGTGAAGAGGCAGATTTGTACCAGATACGACAACTACTTGTCATGTTTTAGCTAATCCGTCTAGTCTTAAAGCACACAATACAAAAATTTATTGCCAAATCCGCCACACTAACTAACTACTCTTATTACAGTTACATTTGGAACTGCTTTCTTTCCTGGTACCTAATACAGACGTTTGATATTTGCATACGATAATAGCTCTGAAGAAAGGAATAAAATTGAAAGTATTGAAATCATGAACTCAAAGCCGTTATCCATTGAGACATTTGCAATGCCGAAAGTATTCTAAGAAGAGGCAAGTAACAACCAACTTTCTCTTCTAAAGGGGAACAGTCTAGATGGTCGTTAACTGATTATCATGGTAAATATAGCAAGCATTGTTTCAGCAGGGAGAGAGCGAGTTAAACTTCCTCAAAATGTAAAATGTAAAATATTCAACATTTTATTTCACTAAAATAAATCGAATGTAATTAAATCTAATTGAATGGAAGCATTAAAAGGGAATTATTTTATTTTATGTATTTTTATTTTACGTTATTTAAATGCAGCAAACAAATCATTGTAAGCTCACGTGGTACGCGTTACGTAATATTCCAAATAAGTCTGTTACATAAATGTACGCAAATCCATCTTTAATATTTATTACCTATATTATCATTATATATTATATAGGTACTTACGAGTATATACAAATGTGCTCATGCAAGTAATTCCTTAATATGTTTCGTGATCACAATGAGCCGTTATTGAAATGCTTGAGCGGGCGCATTCAATTAGATTCGTCAAGATTACTGTTCCTATTGCATAAGACACGTCTCGATGAGCCTAACGTGTTATTCAACTCTTCACTTTTGATTACAGCGTCAATATACTTTGTCAGTGTCACCGTTACTTAAAAGTATCACATTAACTAATCAGCCGTTTTATTACCGAGGCTTTAATGTTTATACATTAACTTTTCAATTTATTTAAAATAGTTTCCAAAACCATAAACACGACTTCAATGTTAGAAATATGCAAATAATTATTTTTTGTTGTTATCACTTGTATGACCTTAAATGATTCCTAGTATTTCCTAGCGACCTACCCAGTACCTACGTAAGATTAAAGTATAATTTTTGTTTGTCTACATTCAATTGGTATTTTAAGATAATAATCATAATTCTTTAGTTAAATAATAAAGAAATTAAGCACAAAATATCAAAACGAACCCAGGTTCCATAATTATTCCGTAGTCGGCATTTGTATCTAAAAGAATGATAAAATGAAGAAAAGTGTAATTACCACCGACCGATAATAACTTCGCTCTTATCGTTTTAATAAAAAAATTAGCATACTGAATGATAATTATTGGAATGTGCGGAGCTAACCACGTCGGAGTCCACGTGCTGATCCAAGTTAACACCATAAAATAATAAACGTTTGCAAAGATCTGTACAAGTCGCAATGTGTCCAACAACGTGTCCCACACAACGTGTCGATTGCAATTAAATCTTTAACGATTAAATCCATTTAGTTGTGGCACACACGCATTGCTTACCACGTGCTCCTTGTAGCGGCACAATGCAATCATTATATTATGTTGAGTATTATTGTTCATTTGTGTTTCATGTTTCATCTACTGACTAGTGATAAACCACTTTCATAATAAAATTTGTATAAGTAGATGTATCCATATATTTAGGTACTTTAACCATGCCATGTCATAAAGTAAATGAATTATGAACGAAGAGCGAAAGTAAATAATCTAATGGTATTAGGCTGTTCTGTGTCCGTTACTATGGTGACGCCAGGAATGAAACCGGTTTCTTTACATTTAGACAAGGATTTTGCAACTTGCGCCCGCCGAGGTTCTATTATGTACAACTCGGCACTTCGCAAGGTGGTACAAGAAATGTACTCCAAAAATTATTCGAATAGTGCTGTAAAGCGTCAGTGTTTACAAAGTATAAAGAAACAAATCTATTTTATAATGTAACCTTGTACCTAGAACCATAAAATTAAAGCGACATGACTTGCTACCTATAAGCATATCCATCTTCTTATCACAGCAACCAAGAGGACCATGACGCCAAAAGCAAAACTAAGATTTATTGCGCCAGAGGCCAACGAAACAAGACCGCAAATAAAGAGAACGCGAACCTTGAACACCGTATCTGACAAAATCAATCGGACTTCGAACAAAACTTGACCTAAAAATGAAATTGATGAAACTTAACAAACAGTAGAACAGGTGCAAAGTGAAGACGAAGCATTAATACGAATTTTTTAATCTAATCAAGATACTTTTATACTATGCAGTATTTCAACTATGTAGGTAATTGGCATTTGTAAGAAAATTGCGAATAAATACAAAATAGAATAATAATATATCTTCCCCTGATAGTAACAGACAGAAACTGCCTTCTATTTGTCAAATGTTCAAAATAACACACCTACTTACTTATTGTCTACTGCATCACCTCATGTTTCCATGAATACAACTACGGTAAAGCATAAAAGATCCCAGTAATTTTAAAAGCCGCTAAAATTTTTAATAGTTTTACAAACCATAAATGATATAGTTTGGTGATTAAATTTATTTCCATGGCTATTTTGGTTTTTTTATTTTGTAAATCGGATACTGGCCACTACCTATATTATTTTCATAATATTAATACCTTCTTATTAACAATCAAAATTTCCCCAGCCCTCTCTAGGGAAATTTTGATTGTCTCATACAGAGATATTCCTTATTTCAGATCAGTACCCAAGAATGGCACATACCAAGACCGTCGCTTGCGAGCAGCGCGTCGAGCAGCGTCAGTGATACGCGCTCCCGCGGCGGTTCCGCCTCCAGCCAAGGCTCCTCTAGCAATCACAGCACCCACGTAAGACTAAGATGTGGTTTGAAGTACCGTTAAAAACATCGCTATTTCTAAATAGGTATTTTATACAGTAAAACTGATCTAGTAACGACGTACTTTTTATACGAAGTCAGTTTAAGTATTTTTCTTTCCACAATCGGGGGAAATCTTCGAAAACTAAAAAAGTTCTCGGCGGCTATTACATCATTCTTAGGTACGGCTCAATACTATCTAAAAATATCGCATCTAATCAACCCAAATTCGAGTTTTACTCAAAACTTCACAACGATGGAATCCTTAGATCCTAAGCCGTTTCTCCACTATGCCCTCCACCGGTTGTTACCTCTAAAGAAACGATATCAACAGCGAAAAAACTATAATTCAGTATATTAAGAAACCTATTAATAACCAATAGTATTTTAAATAAATTGAAGAACTATTGATAATTTTCGCATTAAAAATGTAAACATATTATTAATTGGAAAAGATTTAAATTTATTTATACAAGGATATAAAAACTTAATTAATATGTACAGCATCCGGTACAGAATACACAAATAGTTTACTAAACCCATGATGAATGTAGTTATTTTCGAACCAAATCGGTACAATGACTCATACAAAGATCGGATAATAAAACTAGTGACTTGAGCATATTTACTGCTTAAATTACATTAAAACATAATATTATGTGTAACGATGAAAGTGATAACGTAGAAATAATTTTTCGGGGGCAATTTTAAGTTTTTGATTGTAACATGATATCCGGCTGGTCCGGCTTACTTTATCAATCAGTCCTCTAATCATGCTTGGGGATATTCAATGAAGGAACAAAAACGTATATGACGTAAATGCAACGTGACGAGCCCATTAATGTTCGCCGATAAAAAACAATATCCGTACATTTTTTCAGCAAGGTCTCTTGCAGCTATTAGCGCTTCACTTACATATATCCGGAATGTTATGGTAATTATTTTTACAATAAAGGAATGCCGAGCCAAATTGTTAGAAGGAAATTTATAAGATTCTGTGAACCATAGTATCATTATGTACGTAGGTACTTCATACTTTAGTTTTTTTTGTCAAACAGCCTAACTGGTAATAGAAATCTAAATTTTTCATTTAAACTTTACTAGGAGTCTTGAAAGTCAATTTATTATTATAGCCATATTTACTATCTCTCCCTATTCCTTCATTATAACAACAATTTCGTTTCAGAGCGTTTCATCCGGGTCGCTACTACTGAATGCAGCGCAGTTAGTGCGGATGAACAGCCGACACGGTCGTAAGGAGCACGAAAGTCCACGAAACAAAGAAGTGGATCACGGTCGCAAAGCGGCTGTTTCCAGTGCCGTGGTGTCTATACCGGAAGAAAGTCGCGAAACGGCGGATACATTTTGGCAAGACGTCAAACGAGGGACAGATAATACACAAGACACGACATCTATTGCAAGCTCCACACATTTTACTGTAGTAAACGGATTTACGAAACATCGACCGAGCAAGGAAGTAAAGTCGTGCTGTTGCGACCACTCTCATCAGATCACAGTGCTAGTTATATCAATGACTATCTTGTTTTCGGCATGTATATTAGCTGCTATATGTTTTGTTGAAAGTGAGTGCAGAACATATTTTCTATAATTTCAATATGAACTAACTTTATTCTAGTTCGTTTACTTTATTTTATGTATACAAGTCCATTGCACCGACAAGCGACTTGAAATTAATTTCAGTTATATCTTTAGGAACTTAAAAAAATGTTAATAGCAGCAAATAGTTGAAACAATAACTATTTTTAACATTATTCAATGATGTTATAATTTTAATAAATAGTTTTTTTGTATACCTCAATCATCATTAAATCAATCTTAATTCTCTATCAGGTCAGAAAAGTCATGGGATAAAGACCTAACATCATCATCTTATCTAGTCCTCCGCTGTAATGCTTAGATAAATGTCGGTTCTGATGTAAAGTAAAATATAAAAAATAAATTAAATCTATAAATACGTCACCTATTAAAATAATAAATAAACCATTAGGTACATTAGTCTGAGAATGTACTGAGGTCTAAAGTTTCCGCGTTTGTTTTTACAAAATATCTCCAAGGAGTACATCCATTAAGTGGTTGACATAAGGTTTATATCTATTTAATATTGCAGCATAATATATTTTTCTTAACTGTATTTTTTGCTTTACAGTGCGAATGCGTAAGGAGACTGGCATGTACAAATACTCCTAAGAAGGTGAAGAAACACGCGAAGTGCTTTGAATTTTATAAGTAAATTGGAAGTATGTACGCCGCATCAGCTTCGTGTGCAAATGATTACTACGAATACCGTTGCCGTGTGTGGCAATCATACATCGAAACCTATTATAAATATATTACCAGGATATAATATGTATACTGAACTGCAAAGTAATTGTGATGTTTTATTAACATATCAGCAAAACATTGAACATAACATATTATATGGAATCGGCTAAAAATATATTATAGTCGTTATTGTAATTTTTTACGAAATATATCATAAAATTGTTCAAATAAACAATTCAATATGCCATATATTATGTAGGTAAGGCATTTATACTCTAGAGGACCCATAAATGGCATGCCGCGAATAGGCGTTTCATAACTTTTATTTTAAAACCGAGAAATTGACAGTAGCAATTTTTTTTAAAACTGATAACATCCTATCCAATAGTTAGCTTAAAAGTCTAAGGTACTATTAACATTAGTCTTTTTCATATCGCGTACTGTTACATAGGATATGGCTTAAAAAGAGTTGGCTTTCATTCATGTGCATGCCTCTTTAATTTAAAACATTGAGAAATATATTCAACTTAGTGCAATAATTTATAATGTGTAAAACTAGAAAAAAAATATTAGCAAATAAATTTATTTAAAGCTCTAATTAGTGCTCAATATGAACTATGTATTAATATTACGTAACATGAATTTATTATAGATCTTAATTAATTCTCGACTTAATTAATTAAACTTATTTATTTATTAATAAACGTTTAATGCTATGTACAAAGCTATCTTCCTGGTGTGTAAAATGATAGCTAAGTAAATAGTACTAGATAATCATAATTGTAAAATAATCGTATTTATCAGTTTTTCATAGAAGTCACATAAAAGATTTATTTTTATAGAGTAAATTAGAGTTATATTTAAAATTTTCAATGCTATGGCAACTGTTTTGGAAAAACCACAGTTGATATATTATAGAAAGAAAAATGCATAATGTAGTGATTATAAAATTAAATGTCAGACAAAATAATTACCACCAAGGACTACAAGTATTTCAAATAACCTACTGCTATTTAATACCGGTGTAAAATCTCATTTAAATAGTAAGTTAAGAGAACTTAACATTTAGTTCAAAACTGAATTATGTAGTTACAAATGTTACCAATACACTTTATTTACCTATTATTGCAAATAGTTAAAATTCTAATGAATTCTAAATTTTATTTTTTGTTTCCTTGTTTTAAGAATCCACTATAATGTGAAATTGATGAACCATTAAGTATTAAGTAGGATAATTTAATTGGAAACTGTGATAATAAAACGAAAATCAAATGTATTTTTTGTATATTATTTATAAACTGTATTAAAAAAATGGAACATTATTTTTCTTTTATGCTTTTCACTTAATTCATTAAGTACCTATTAAAACTCAAAAAATTATCTTAAAATACTATCGTTATTTATTACAAATAAAAAAAAAACAAAATTTTAGTCTCTGGAATATGCTGCAACAGCAATGTTTCTTAACCTTATTTAGACACTTTGAAAACTACATTCAAAGGAACAGTTATATT